>RJWH01002831.1:0-44479 GCA_004363575.1 Solenodon paradoxus
AGAAAAAATGATTGATTACATTGAAAGAACAATAAGACACAGAGAATATGCTACACGAAGCCACCATAGAGGTGGAAAAGGCATAGAGATATGTCAGAGATACTAGCAGGAGACAGATTTTTCGAGACACCACCACCATGTACATCAGGGGGTTACAAATGGCCACATAGCGGTCATAGGCCATCACAGCTAACATGCAAACCTCAGCAACAATAAAAATCAAGAATACTCCCAGTTGAGTGGCACACTCATAGTAGGAGATGGTTTTCTTCTTTGCTAAAATATTGATCATCATTTTAGGAGCAATGACAGTGGAATTGCAGAGATTGATGACAGCCAAGTGCCGGAGGAAAAAGTACATGGGGGTCTGAAGTCGAGAGTCGATGGTTGTGAGAATGATGATGCCCATGTTCCCTGTGACGGTCAGTCCATAGATGACCAGGAACACAAAGAAGAGTGGGATCTGGAGGTCTGGACGGTCTGAAACTCCCGTGAGAATGAACTCCGTGACCCGGGTGAAATTTCCCGAAGCCATATAAAAGTTTGGAAATTCATCTGTCCAGGGAAAAAGAGGAGTGTTGCCATCTTTAAGGAATTATGTTCCCAGATTGCCATTAGATAACAAGTGCAATTCATTGGGTAATGTTCCCAAGAATCACGTGTAAATTTAACCCAGTTATTAAACTCAAGGTTCTAGGTCTAATATAATTTGCAATCATTTTGGAGGGAGAAAAAGGAAGTATGGTAAATGATAGTGTATACAATGAATATATAATTTTAATAGTTTTAATACATTAGTTTTATTGGATAAATATATACTTATTGTGCAACATCAGTATATATTTTAGTCTTAGTTTTAAACCATAGATTTCATAAAACATATCTTAGGTCTCTTCATGGATGTGAGAAAATTTGAGGAAATTTATATTTGCAAATAACTTATTATCTCTGATTTCTGACAGAAATTTATAATTTTATCTCAATAACAGATGATTTGGTCTCTATCTGCTCCTGTTCTTTATTCTTCCTAAAATCTTTAATAAATTTCTAAATATATGTATAAAGTCACAAATTTTGTTGTTCATTATTTTAAACTTCTTTCCTCATTTTACACTTTACTCACTCAGACAAAACTATATGGAGTGTGTTTCAGCTCTAATACACAGGTCTGGACGGTCTGAGACTCCCATGAGCATGAACTCTGTGACCCAGGTGAAATTTTCAGGAACCATGTCAGAGTCTGGAAATTCATCTGGATGGGGAAGAAAAGGAGTATTACAAAGTCAAAGGAATTATATTTTAAATTGACATTACTTGTCAATGAATGCAATTCATTGAGAATTATTTCCTGAAATCATGTATAAATCTAACCCAATTATTAGATACAAGATCCTAAGTCTAATACATAAAAATTTCAACCATTAGGAAAAGAGAAAAAGCAAATGTGGTTAATTAAAGGATTATACAGTATCATGTTTTTGTGAAGACTTGCAAATATACATATATATATATATATATATATCTCCTTGTTATAGTTTAATCTAAGATACATTGCTTTTTCTTAAGAATAGAAGATATGACCACTATCATGCTACAATATCTTTATTCTACTTTTAATTTTAAAGGAAAGGTGCAGGCAAGAATGAAGATAAGCAGAGGCAAAAAGACAGGATGAGATAGGAGGAAAAATCACTTTATATTTTAGTTGTTCATCTTTGTTTTCACCCAGCTCAGGCATGCGAAACAGGCCCTTGGGGTGTATGTGGACTGCAGGGGCCTAAAGCTGTTAATGAAACCCATACTCCACAACGGTGCACAATTTTCCTTTTTCTAAAACTTCTATTTAATGTACATTGAACTTATAAATTCTACTATCATGCCCTTTAGCTACTCTTTCTCATTTTCTGTTTTATTAATTCAGACAAAATTGCATGGATCTTTTTTTTTGAGTCCATTACACTATGCTTTATTGGAGACTAATTTATTTTATCTCTTGCTTTTGTTCCTTTTCCCCACATTGATGAAATCCTACATATTCTGGGCAGTTTTCTTTTTAATATGTGTTTTATTTATGTATATTATGACACTATAAAATGTATAAAGTTTATACGTCTTATTTTTAGGTAATCTTTTGTTGGTAATCCTTTACATTTGTTATATATTCAATATATTATTAATAGTGGGCATCCTTTTTTTTAAAGGAAAGGTATAGATAGGAAAGAAGATGAGTAGGCAAGTTGGCAAGAAGAGAGAGGAGGAAGAAGCATTCCATTTCACTTTTATTTCATTTTTCACTCCTCTATGTTCTCCCTGGCCCTGGGACATGAACCCTTGACCTTGGGATTATGTGGATTGCGCTTAGGCCAGAAAGGTGGACCGCACTGTCACTCCACCAGGTTGAGTCCAGTATCCTTTTTAACAGAGTTCCTATGAAAACAGCATTTCGTATATTTGCAAGAGCACTAGCATGTTCCTATAATATGCCTGCATTTTTTTCTTAGAGATATTTATTTCAAAGTTGTTCATCTGATGCTAACTAAATCAGAGGGTCCCTTCACGATATTTGATAGTTCCAGGAGAGAAGGGGACAGGTACAGAAGTCCTGTCATAAATTTTCGTTGAAAACTTGGAGTTAAGTTCCAGAGAGTTAAGATTATATCATTATTTAATAAAAGATCAACAATTCAGCACAAATTTAAATATACACACACTGATAATAACAGCGATAACTCTCTGTTTACCTTCATTCCTGCCTGCATCCTTTCTTTTAATTTTTTTTTCATTTAGGACCATTAGAGAAGACAAAACAATAAAAATATGCAAACTAATAAGTGACTTTTCAGTCTTTAGACGTGATAATCTATATTTGCAGCTCAGTAATTTCTCAATAATTCTGAAAATTCACTTTACTTATTTGCCAGTATAATCAATGTGTTTGTAAAAAAACATACTGAATAAAATAAGCTTAGTAGTAAAAAACAATAGGGAAGCCCAAAAAAAATTAAGAATCCTAAAAAGATTTTGCAATTTTTGCATCTAGTAAAATACTGCAGGGGTAATACACATCTTTGCAAATGTATATATTATAAATTGATATAAAATATTATTTCAAATTATATCAAATATTGCAGAGGAGATATACTGGAAGTTATTCTTCATTTATCTGAAATTCAAATGTTACTGGACATTGTGACCTTTACCTGCAAATCCTAACCTAATTTTTTCAGATATTAATAATTTCCTCTTACAATATCCAATTATCTCTATCAACTGTCACAGATCAAATGGATTTATGGCATCTAGTTAATTCATAGGACTTAATTGCAAAAATACCATAATACCCCAGAAAACCTGGTTGATAAAGAAGATGGTGCATTTTTGTGGTGCAGAATCAGCTGTCATTTAGAGCATCCATGATCAGAAGCCAGGAATCGTGGAAGCTACCATGGTCAGTGATTATCAGAGAAGACAGTTCCAAGTCACTCACCTTTACAGAAGAAATGGATTTTCTTTTTACAAATAACTTTACTCCTCTTTGTGTAGGGAGAATTTATAGTTCTCTCTCTCTGTGATGCTCCCTAAGGAAATAACCTATGATTCAGTTAGATTATCAGTACAGAGATTTTTTGTCTATATTCCCTGTTTTACCTACTAATTATTCAGGATCTACTTAGTCCCCAGTGAGAAAATGTATGGGGAAATCTAAGTAAAGGGAAAAATGCTTGATGCAAACTAAAGATCTTCATTCAAACACAGTCAGTGATTAAAGTAACAGTGGACAATATTCTGATAGTAACTGTGTCTCAGTAATGCTGGAAGAGTTCCCAGTGTCACGATAAAATTGTCAATATACTATTTCTAATTTGAGTTAAATATGCAAATATGTACCAGGTACTTGGTCAAAATTTATCATTATACCTATTTGATATTTTTCTCTCTCTCTCTGTGTACCTTTCTTTACAAGTAAGTAGTGTCATAATTCAATTACAAGAGGCATATTGTGGAGGCTTCCCCACATCAACAAGCAATTCTCAGACACCTCACTTCTAATACTCTCTATCTGGAGAAGACAGTGTCAGTTCCCAAAGGTAAAGTGTGTTCTGCCAAGAGTACCTTCCACTTCACACGCTCGTTACAATGTATTTCCGACCCATTGGCTATAGATTGGATATTCCTATAGTCTTTTCTTCAGGCATCAGGTGACATTTGCAAGCCCAATGCATTATCAGTGCACCCAGCATAGTCTCCTAGGTTTGATTAAGTTTCTGGAGTGGCATATGTAAGTCAGGGAACCTATTTCCTTACTAGATGACAGAGGCATTAGAAAAGATATGACTCAGGAATAGCCAGAATTAAGAAACGCAGAGGGCAAGATGTGAGGAAAAGACACAGAGCTTCCACATACTTTGCTCCAATGATGCCAAAGCTCCTTATGTTAACCAATCAGAAAATTCATCCTGGGCGGATTTTATGGAGACTATGCAACATAATTGATTAAATTATTACCCATTTTAATTTGACATGATTTTCCTTTTATTTTCCGATTTAAAAAATAATTCAATATTTTATTTATTCTGAATTGACTTAAAGAATTATATGCATTCCAGAGAAAACAAATTTTTCAATCTTTTATCCTGGCAGGTTGAATGTTTCTGCTTAGTTCTCTGGCCCAAGATATTGAAAATACAGGAAGTAGATTGTGCTACTTTTAGAGCAGGCAGACAATTTTCTGTTTCTGAGAGCTCTGCATTGCAATCTCTATTTGGTTAAAGGGAATGGAATGGGTAGCAGAGACCATCAAGCTAACACAGTCTCTGACGAGTGAGAAGTGAACTTGTGAATTAAAAACTAGTCATTGCTACCACTTCTGAACTTCCTCTAATATTCTTGGAACTTTGTGACAAAGAATTTGGGATTTTATCTTATACATTACAAGTACTCCATTATTAAAATATTCAAATTTTATTTATTCTTCAAGGTATATTTTTATTTTAGTAGGAAATAATGTGGCTTGTTTCAAACTGCAAGCTATCTCATGGGATATAATATAAAATTAGGACATATTTTTAGACTTCATCTGGCCAACTCGAATATTCCCCACACTTGCATGGGCTCAGAGTCAGTGAGTTAGATTCAGTTTTCAACACACAATGTGGATCTAAATGTCCTTGGATGTTTCCTTTCTGGAATCAATCCAAAGTGTTCTCTAACAGTGACTGCTATTCTCCTCACCATTTTGGGTCCTTCCGTCACTGGTTGAGTAACCAAATAAAATCAGGCACATTCTGGAGATAAACATAAAACTAGGTAATACCCCCAATTTTCATTATTCTCAGTAGTGAAGGGAATGAAATAGTGAAGGTAAAAAGTTTCTCTTGAACCTGAAAGATCTTACCTGACTTTTGACTGAAATAATCCACACGCCAAAGTGACATGCTTTGGAAAGGCCTGTGTGGACAAGGCCAGCTTATCCTTCAGGTGTATACTAAAAAACACTACAAAATTTCATTTTTTAATTTTTAGTTGATCACTGAGGTCTTCAAAAAAAAAAAAAAAAAAAAAAAGACCTGTGAATTCTTATAAAACATTTCAGGAAAGTAAAAAGATTCCAAAGGATTTTGTGACTGCCTTGCCTTTCTGAGCATTGCCTCTAAATGTCTATTCTTAAACTAAAACTAATCATCAATAATATTGTAATAATTCAAAGTAAAGCAGAGAAAAGCTAAGTTATCAACTAAAGTCCTTGACATAACATTGGTTTAACCGATGAAAGAAAACTGTTCAAGAAGTTACCTCATATTTCTTCTCCCTAAGTTGTAGCATTTAGAAGGAAAAACATTTACTAATTTATTAGAAAGAAATTTGATAGTAAAGAGTTTATTAAACTAAGATTTCTGGTTTCATCTGTTCTTGTGGATACCTGTGAAAAGGAATCGAGTTTTGTTGATTTTATGTTCTTCTCACATTGTGGAAGTGTGGAAGGGCCTGCCTACCACCTCCAGCAACTATAAAGAAAAGCCATGACACCTCCTGCAACCTGAGCTTGCTTGCCAGCAAAGAACTTCCCGTGCTTGAAACCCCTTCCCCTAATTTACGTCCCTCTCTTCCCGTGTTGCTCTAGCCTATATAAGCATGTTCTAACCAGAACTTGGGGCTCAGCTCTTTGGGGAAGAAATCCCAGCTGAGACCACGTGTGTAATAAATCTGCCTAAAATATTTCCAAAGAGTGCTCGCTTGGTTTCTCCCAAAAACTGTAACATAAGAATCAATATAGTAGAATTATGTTAACATAATGATGACACTCCATGACCATGGGGATTTGAGAAAATGACTTGTCTATACTCATTCAGTTGGATAGTTGTGGAACAAAGCTTGAATGAATTTTCTTTGTTTCATCATTTCAAAGAGGGTCCATTTTCACTTCAGACTCATTTCAAAGCTTCAGCGTGGACCACCAGACTCTAGTCACATTGGCATTTTAGTAGTTTTTAAGCAGTTATGTTCTAGTCTCAAGGTTTGTACACATTTCTTAGATCATTTCTGGAAACCTGAACATGCTCTTTCTCATTATTTGGGAGGCACTTTCACTTGTGTACTGTGATCTATTCAGTTCAATATTTCATCACACATTTCAGTCAATATTTACTATATTGTGAAATATGAAATGATGTATAAGCATGTTAAGATACTCTTATATTTACATTTGCTTCTTTACATAAAATACAAGACACTATTTCCCTTCTCCTTATAATAGATAACTAGGTGAGAAAACTTATGCTAAATAATTGTTAAAGTCATTTATATACAGAACGGACACATCATCTGTTGAGTATATATTCTCTATAGTTTTCTATTAAACCAATTACCAACTAGCATAACATTGGGCTATGACATAAAGGGAAAGGCATAGAACACATTTCTGTTTTATGTGGTGCACAGACACTAAACTCATTGAAACATAAAAATATTTTAAAAACATAAAAACAACCACCGGTTCATATTAGCTATTAGCTATGAGCTGATCAGAGCAGGATTTTAACACCAAGAATTGTATGCTTGAAAAATTACATAATATCTATGAGTATGAAATGCCTGGTTTTACTTCAGTATTAAATTTAGTAATAATTGTGCTATGTCCTTATGGCTTAATGGTTAAGTCCACTGTATATATTCCACATATATCTCAAGGGAACAACCAAGATAAACAGCCAAATAAAGTATTTAAAATCCTTCTTTCTCCTGTCTCTTCCTGCCTGGCTGTCTCTGCTTGCTTTTATTCCTGCCCGTATCTTTTATTTTAAAGCAAAAAGATTAATAAATAAATCTATCACATGGTCAATTGTCATATGTGTTTGCAAGCTGTTTTAAACAGCCCTGCTTTATGGTCTGATAATGAAAAGTGAAGTAAAAACTATGGCACTTAAGGCAGATACATGGACAAGCCATTTATGCTAGCTTAATTAAGTGGCACTTGTCAATAAAATCAACTTCAGTATAAATTCCTTCCCTCCCTCCCTCCCCTCTACGCCTTGCTTTCAGACACATAACATGCCCTTGAGTCATTACACAAAATTTTTGCCAAGTCCTGGAATCAGTTAAATCTCAGTGGACCTGGTTTCCTTTTATTAAATAATGTTATTACACTAATATATGGGGACTGGATATCTTTGTGAGATAACATTGTGAGATAACATAATACTTCTTGGTTTTCTTAGCTGACACAGAAAGGAAGATACTTGTTTAAGGTACATTGCATGTATATACATTGCTGGGATCACTGAAGAGGAAGCTTAGTTTAGATAAGCAATGCCTCAGCAGGGAGGCGGGAGTGGGGGGTGGACAATAACCCAGGTGCCTGGAATAGTAGGCAGCCGCCCCCACAAGGAAAACCTTGGCTGGGAGTAGAGGGTTCTTTCCCACTGAGGCTCAGGAAGAAGTCAAGAGCCAGATAGTTAACTAAAACCTTTTAAATGTAAAATCACTTTGTAAACAATGATTGTAAGAATGGCTGATTTACTTCTTGTATTTCTGTGAATGACTTCTTTGTGTAATGACAATGAACATGCAAGGAGTCAGTGACTCCTATGCTAGTTTGGGGTGACAGTTCCCCCAAAACTGTTTACCTCCTGACCCTGCTTTCTTTCTATTTTGGTCTTTTTTCTTTCTCAGTCTTTCGCAGCCCCTCCCTTCAGTTCGGTTCCCTGGGAACAAGCCTGGCAGTGTATGCTAAATAATATTATATCATAATAGAATAGATTAACTACAGGAGAAACAGTCCCTGTGCAATCTAATTCTTCATTCCAGTTCTGGGACACTGGTAACCACTGTTTGCTATCTTTTATAGCTTTGCTTTTTACGTGATGGGAGAAAGTAATCTCTTCTAACTAATTACTTTTCTGCTTACCAACATTCATCTAAAATTTATCCACATATTTGTATGTGTTAACATTTCATGGGCTGCAACTGCTGAATGATTGCATGGATGTATCACGGTTTATCTATTTATTGGTGTGAGGATTTTGGCAGCTTTTAGTGACTGGCAAAAGTTATCAAGAGTTCTTCACTATTGTCCATTATACCCCACCACCACTTACACCCCACTACCCAGTTCCCTACTGGTTCTTTCGCTGATGCCCAAGGGTAGTTTTCATTTACTTTGTGTTACATTGCTTTGTCTCTTCAGTGAGTGAAATTATCTGGTATTTTTCTTTTTTTTAATAGTAATCATTCTTATTAATTTCCTTTATAATGCTAGTTTAATTTTAGGATATTGAAATTGCATCTCAGACCTCAGTATATATTTCACACCAGTCATCATCAGAGTGTCCTTTACTACCACTTTTTTACCCTCTTTCCTTCTTGTCCCTCTCTACTACCCCAGAAGCCATCATCTTGCTTACTTGAGCTTTTGCTAGGGTTTTTCTGTTTGCTTTATTTCTTTATATTTTACGCGTAAGTGAAATCATCCTGTATTTATCTTTTTCTTTCTTATTTCAGGTAACATGATCACTTCCAATTACATCCAAAATATTGCAAAGGACACAATTTCTTTTTCAGTAGTTGCATTTAATTCCATTGAATAAAATTACCACAGCTTCTTTATCTGGTCACCTGTTGATGGGCATGCAAATTGTTTCCACGTCTTGGCTATTGTGAACTGTGTTACTATGAATATAGGGGTGTAGATATCATTTTTCTGATTAGAGATTTTGTGCCCTTCTATAACCAGGAGTGGAATTGCTGGATCAAATGACAGATCCATCTTTATTTGTTTGAGGAATCTTCCTATTGTTTTTCAAAGAAGCTACACCAACTTGCATTCCCACAACTAGTGTTGGAGCATTCCTTTTTCTCAATACCCTCTCCAATGTCTACTACCAGTCTTTTTGATATAGGTCATTCCCACTTGCGTGAGGTGATATTTCATTGTAGGTTTTATTTGCATTTCTCTCATGATGACCGATGAAGAATTTTTTTTTTTAAGTGTCTGGAGGTCATATGTCTCCATAGGTGTCTATTTAGTTTATGGTTTGTTTGTTTCTTGGTCCATTTTTGAGTGGATCATTTGCCTTTTTATTGTGAGGTACATAAACTCAATATATTTTGGAGAGTAAGCTCTTATCTGATGTGTATGATGGGATTTTCTTCTTCAATTCCATGCTATTCAAAAGGTTTTTTGATATGATGTAGTTTCAAATGTTTAGATTCACTTTGGCTTCTTCGGCCATAGCTGTTCCTTCTCCAAATAGCTCTTTGAGTTTGAAGTCATGGAGTGTCTTTACCATTTGTTGAGTAGACTTCCTCCATTGTACGCTCTTGGCACCTTTCTCATAGATAACTGCCCATATAGGTGTTGTTTTATTTCTGGGCTCTCCAACTGATCTCACTGATGAGTCAGTTTTTCTTCTAGTACCATGAGGTTTTCATGATAATTGCACTATTGTGATGTAATTAGAGGTCAGGCGTGTGATTTGTCGACTGATTTTTTTTTTTCTTTTCAGATAACTTTGTGTATTCGAGGGCTTTTGTGATTACACACAAAGATCAATATTGTTTGCTCCTTGAAAAAGCTTTTGGAATTTTGAGGAAATTACATTTCACTTGTGTATCGTTTTGGCTAGAATGGCTGTTTTCAATATGCAGAATCTTTTAATATATAAGCATGGAAAGTTTTTCCATTTCTTTGTGTCTTGTTTTTCTTTATGAAGCTCCTGTAGTTTTCATTGAGAGATTTTTTACCTCTTTTATTTGATCTATCTTGGTGCTATTGTGAATGGGATTTCTTTCTTAATTTCTTTCTTCTGCATTTCATTGTTTGCATATAGTAATGTTGATGATTTTTGTGTGTTCATTTTGCTATAGTCCTTTATTGTTTCCTGCATGGTTCACGATTTTTTTTTTTTTTGGTTTATTCTTTAGGATTTTCTTGATATAATATGTCATCTGAAAATAACGATAGCTTTATTTCTTCTTTTCTAAATTGAATTTCCTTAATATTTAAAAATTTTCAAGAAAATGGGGCAGACAATATTGAAGTCTGTATGGAATCACAAAAGGCGTTGAATAGCCAAACCTCTCTTAAGAGAAATAAAGAACAATGTAGGAATCACACTCCCTGACATCAAACTATTCTTGTGTCATTGTTCTAGCCAAGACTCCAGAGCTATGTTGAATATTAGTACAGAGAGAGGGCAACCTTGTCTTGTTCCAGATCTTAGGGAAAAGACTTCCAGTGACTCTTCATTGAGTATTATGTTGGCTATGGATTTGTTGGATAATGCTTTTAATTTGTTGAAGTATGTTCCTTCTAGTCCTATTTTAGCATGAATGGGTATTGGATCTTGTCAAATGCTTTTTCTGCATCTATTAATGTGATCAGATCTATTGATATTCTATTGATATGATCATATGCTTTGTGATTTTCTCTTTGCTGATGTGGTGCATAACATTGATTTGCATGTATTGACCTATGCTTGCATCCCTGGAATGATTCCCACTTAGTAATGGTTTACTTATTTCTTTTAAATGTGTTGTTGACTTCAGTTTGCCTGCAGTTTGGTGGGGATTTTGCCTCTATATTCATCAGTGATATTGGTCTACCATTTTCTTTTTTGCTGATGTCTATGTCTGGTTTGGGGATCAGGATAGTAGTGGCCTCAAAGATTTCATCTGGAAGTTTCCCCTCTCTTCAATTTTATGGGTGAGTTTAAGGAGGATAGGAATTAGGTCCACTTTGAATGTTTGGTAGAATTCAATGGTGAAACAATTGGGATATAGGCTATTGTTTTTTGAGAGTTTTTTTTTTATTACTGCTTCAATTTCTGTGCTTATAATTGGTCTATTCAATCTATCAGTGTCTTCCTGTTTCAGTTTTGGAAAGTGGTAGAATTTTATAAATATGCTCATTTTTCCAGGGTTAACAAATGTGTTTGTATATAATCTTAATAGTCTCTCATGAGTCTTTATATATTTGTGTTGTCACAAAAAAAAAGAGGTAACAATCTTACCTCTTTCATGTCTGATTCTTGTTATTTTTGTTTTCTCTCTGCTCTTCATTGTGAGTCTAACTATTTATTGGAGTTTATAAGTTTTGTTTATTTTTTCAAAGACCAGTTTCTTGTTTCATTGATCTTTTGGATGGTAATTTTGTTTTAAATTTCATTTATTTCTGCTCTAATTTTTATTATTTCTTTTTTTGCTGATATTTGGTTTAGATTGTTCTCTTTCTAGTCCCTTCAGGTATGAGGTGAGGAATTTAATTTGGGTTTGCATTTTGTTTTTGATGTGCATCTCTTTAGCTACAAACTTTCCTCTCAGAGTTGCTTTTGATTAAGTCCATTAAGCATGGTAGCTTGTCTCTTCATTTTTCATTTGTTTCCAGATGTCTTAATTTTATATTTATTTTTATCAATTAAACAGGAGTTATTCAGAAGCAGGTTGTTCAATCTGCACATTTGTGCGACTTACAGTTTCATTCTTTTGATTCATTTCTGGTTTTACTCCATGTAGTCAAAGAATATGATTTCTATAATTTCTATCTTGCTGAATGTTCTGAGACTTGTTTTGTGTCTTAATATATGGTCTCTCCTTGAGATTGTTCCATGTACATGAGAATTATGTGTACTCTTTTGGCGGGGGGGTTGAAAACTCTGCATATATATCTTAGTTTCATTGATCTATTTCTTCTGTTAGGGCCCTTATTTGTTGATTTTTCTGCCTACACAATATACTATTGATGAAAGTGGAGTGTTAGAATTCCTTGCTATTTTTTAATTACTGTAATTTCTGCCTTTAGCTCTGTCACTATTTTCTTTATATACACATGGTCCTGCGTGGGTGCATTTATACTTATGATAGTTATTTCTTCTTGATGGACTGCCTTCTTAACCATAATGCACTATCCATTCTTTTCACGTGATATGCTTTTTAGTTAGAAATTGGTGTTGTCTGACATTAGTATTTCAGTTTCTGATGTCCTTTCAACACTCTTGCTTTGATGTATTTTTATATAGCCCTTGACTTTCAACCTCTTTATCTTTGGATCTGATATGAGTTTCTTATAGGCATGACATTAGAGGGTCCTTTTATTTGATCCATCCAGCCATTCTATGTCTTTTGGTTATTGAGTTTAGTCCATTCACATTTAGGGGAGTGATTGAAATGTAGGACTTTATTACTGTCATTTAAGCCTCTGTATTCTGCTACTGTTTTGTGCCTGTTGCTTCATTTCCTGTTCATTTAGGTGTGCTTTTTCCTTTGGATGGTTTGCATAGTCTATTTTGTCAGTTTTGTCTGCTTCCTAGCTATGTATCTCTTTGAAATAAGGCTTTGTAACTGTCCTGCCTCTGAATTTTCTCTAACTGCTTTCTGATAGTATTTTATGAGCTGATTCCACATTATATTTACATATTTGTACAGTTTACATGATTTTTGCTACTTTTTAGTGTTTCGTTGTTGCCGTTGCTCATTTTATGCTTTTACTTTCCTGATTATTATTATTCTCAAGGCTTGGTGAATTTTTGTTTTCATATTCCTTATTGTGGGGCTCCTTTCAAATTTTCCTGATTACTAGACTTGTTGATAAAAACAAAACAAAACATTAACTTCTGTTTGTAATTAAGGACCTCTATTTCTCCATCATTTTCTAATGATAATTTTGCATGGTACCGTATTCTTGGCTGGTAATTTTTGTCTTTTTGTATTTCTAGTATGTTGATCTCCTAGGCTGTAGCATCTCTGTTGACAAATCCAATGATAGTCTGATGAGTATGCCTTTGAAGTTATATTTTCTTTTCTCTAACAGTTGAGTAAATTTATCTTTCTTGTTCACTTTTCTTATGTGTCTTTGTTAGATACCTTTACATTTAGTAATTTTGGTGTTCTCTCTGCTTCTTGGGACATCTGTCATCATTTTTGTGACAGATGTGGGGAATTCTCTGATATTACTTATTTTAATAGGTTTCTAATCCTTTTTCTTCCTTTCCTTCTGAAATCCCTGTTCTTCTTATGCTTGTTCTTCTAATAGTCTCTGATATTTCTCATAGGGTTTCTTCATTTATCCTCAATATGTTTCCTTTCTCTTTTCCATGAGTGTCTCCTTTGTTATCTTGTCTTCAATTTCTGATATTCATTTTTCATCAAGGTTGTGTCTGTTCATGGCACTTTACATGTTTTTCTGAAATTCCCTGACTGTGTTTCATCTTTAGCATTTCTACTAAGGCTTTCATCATGGCCTCAATCTCCTTGTCGACATATTCCCTTTGATCTCTCACTTATTTTTTGAGTCAGTGTTTGGGGGCATAGACCATGTAAAACCTAAGGACCAGGGTTCATAAGCCAGGACAAAACAGTGTCACCAAAAAAAGAACAAGTAAAAGTGCTTATTCCTCCTCCCTTTATATCTGCTTTCATTTCTGCCTAACATAATTCCTCTTTAAATAAACAAAAAGAGAAACCAGACCCTGCACCCATCCAGCTTCACTGCAATTGCCTGACTTCAGAAAGCCTAGGCCTCTGTTCCTGGGGATCCGGAATCACTGGCCCCACTCTTCCAATTGCTATTGGGAAGTTGTGTGTGCCTCATGTATCACATGTTTATAATTATCATTTTTAAAAATTCTATTGCTGTTATGCTGTCCCAGTCCATATCTATGAACTTCTTCTCTGGTGAACTCCTATCATCTTCTTTTGTGGCTTCTAGTGCATTTTTTTTCTGACTGATTATGGCATGGTTTTCTTTTCTACCTTGAACTGAGCACTGTGGCTTTCTTTCTCTTTTACTTTTGATTTCTTCCTAATTTTTATGACGACATGGCAAATGCTAGACCCTTGATTTCAGTGGGAGTAGAACCAGATACCTTTAGGATGCCCTTTTGTTTTGGGTCAAGGATATTTTTTAAGGTAGTGCTTTGACACTTCATAGCTCTCTAGCAGGTAGAGGTTCTTAAACATCCCATGTGAAGTACAGGAATACACCTCTTAGATAGTTCATTTATGTAGTTTAGTATCTCTCTGTATGGTTCTATGTTGAGGCATCATGGGGCTCTGCAAATCCTGAGGACTTCTTGGTAGTAGTTCCTGTAGATGACGGATGGGCATCAATGGCCCATGGATCCTGAGTGCAGCATGCACTGGATCCAGCCATCATGTTGAGAACTACAAGAGTCAATAAGTCTGAAGATTAGGATATGCTTTTTCTCAGCTATGAGAAGGCAACCTTGCAGTTCATTGGGCCATGGACTACCATGCACTGTTTCCAAGCCATGGCAAAGCAGAGGAAAAGATTTGGGATATCTGAAGGTGGGCAAGGGCTGGAAAACTGGGTTGGCACAGATCCGAGTCTCTACAGGATGGATGCAGTGTTCCGAGATCCCTGGGAGCAGAATCCTAGTTTTTCTGGAGGAAATTACAGTGAAGCTGGATAGTTGCAAGGCCTGATTTCTCTTGTTTGTTTATTTAAAGAGGAAGAAAGACAGGCAGGAATGAAGTCAGGTATGGAGAGAGAAGAGGAATAAACACATTTATTTATTTATTTATTTGGCTTGTGTTATGAACCCTGGTCCTTGAGTTTTATATGGTCATTGCCCCCCAAACACTGGCTGAACACCTGAGCCACAGAGGTACACCACAATTTCACCTTCGATAGATAGTGTAAGTGGATACTCTCTCATGTCCTTTAATAACTAACTTTTATGCGGTTGTCCTGTTTTATTCACAAAGTTAATAGTAGTGTCTACATCTTTATAAATATTCAAAAACATCATCTAATTATTCATCAATTTCTGTTTTTATGGACTCTTTTTAAAAAATGGGTAATGAATTGAAGTAATTGATGAAAAACAATATTCTGATCCACAGGAAAGAAGCGATATGAAACTGGAAGGAATGGCTAGTATGTCAATGTTTTTATGAAGAAACTTCTGAAGACTAAAGATTGTCATATGTTTCCTTCCAAATAAAATAATGCTCATAACACTCTTACTATGTACATGATGAAATTAAAAAATGTAGACTTGATACACATCATTATTTAACATAAAATGTTTTAGTATTCTATGTTGACTTGTAGGTTCAAATGAAATCAATCATTTTCTAGGATATTTTTCAGCTGGGTACATAACTAGTCTAGTGGTACAAGGGTTTTAAGTAAGTTAATTTCCAAAAAAAATGATTGTTCTTCATTGAAAATATAGTACATGATCGTGTGCTCTATAAAAGTAGATTCCTACTAATGTATTATTATATTTGTTAATACATTTATCTGAAAATCTGAGATACACTCTTTTTACCTATATGTTGAATATTGTACAATGAATTAAACTGAGCACAAACAGAAAAATGAACAAAACATTTTTATTAACAAATTATGGTACAAGAAAATTTTGGAAAAGTGGCCTATCAAATGTTTAATAATGTCACAGACAACACAATTATTAGAGGCAGTTTTTCAAGATGCAGAGATCTTTTATCCCTAAACAAACCCAGGGAAATGAGGGCAAATAATTAGATTCACTTATTCTCTCCTTCATAATTTGTTCCACTCTCTTAATACATTTTAACAGAAATATTTTCTCAACCCAGAAATGTTTATTTCAGTCTACTGACCAGCAAAATCAATGGCAGTGTTAATGAATAATGCTTTCTTTTGATATTGTATTCATAATTCCATACATCAGTTCATATTTTACTTCAAAGTATTACAGCCCTATTTTAATTTTCTATATTATATATAAACATAAATCAGCCAACTAAAATGATCTTCTGTGACAAAATGGCAGTACCTCCTAAGTAAATCTTCATTTACCTTTAGTTTTTTAAGTTACATTGATTTAAAATAATTTGTTAGAAACCTGTTTAAGGCATCCTTCACATCCTTGTTCCGAAGGCTATAGATCATGGGGTTCAGCATGGGGATCACCAGTGTGTAAGACACAGAAGCCATTTTATCAGTATTTAGTGAATGGTTACTTTGAGGCTGCAAATACATGAATAGTAGTGTGCCATAGAAAATTATGACTGCCATAATATGGGAAGCACATGTGGAAAAGGCTTTTTTCCTTCCTTCTGCTGAACGCATCCTGAGAATGGACAAAACTATGTTGAAATAAGATACTATAACTGCTACCATGGAGACAATCAAATTTGTACCTGCAGATATAAAAACCAAATTTTCTGGGAAGGAAGTATCAGAGCAAGACAAAGCTAAAAGGGGCACACTATCACAGAAAAAATGATTGATTATATTGGAAGAACAATAAGACATAGAGAATATACTAAATGAAGTCATAATAGAAGTGGAAAAGGCATAGAGATATGTCAGAGTTACTAGAAGGAGGCAGATTTTTCGAGACACCACCACCATGTACATCAGGGGGTTACAAATGGCCACATAGCGGTCATAGGCCATCACAGCTAACATGCACACCTCAGCAACAATAAAAATCAAGAATACTCCCAGTTGAGTGGCACACTCATAGTAGGAGATGGTTTTCTTCGTTGCTAAAATATTGATCATCATTTTAGGAGCAATGACAGTCGAATTGCCGAGATTGATGACAGCCAAGTGCCGGAGGAAAAAGTACATGGGGGTCTGAAGTCGAGAGTCCACTGTGGTGAGAATGATGATGCCCATGTTCCCTGTGACGGTCAGCCCGTAGATGACCAGGAACACAAAGAAGAGTGGGATCTGGAGGTCTGGACGGTCTGAGACTCCCGTGAGAATGAACTCCGTGACCCGGGTGAAATTTCCTGAAGCCATATAAAAGTTTGGAAATTCATCTGTCCAGGGAAAAAGAGGAGTGTTGCCACCTTTAAGGAATTATATTCCCAGATTGCCATTAGATAACAAGTGCAATTCATTGGGTAATGTTCCCAAGAATCACGTGTAAATTTAACCCAGTTATTAAACTCAAGGTTCTAGGTCTAATATAATTTGCAATCATTTTGGAGGGAGAAAAAGAAAGTATGATAAATGATACAGTATATATAATGAGTATATATTTCTAATAGTTTTAATACATTAGTTTTATTGGATAAATATATACTTATTGTGCATTAAATCATTGTTTATTTTTGCATCAGTATATATTTTAGTCTTAGTTTTAAAGCATAGATTTCATAAAACATATCTTAGGTCTCTTCATGGATGTGAGAAAATTTGAGGAAATTTATATTTGAAAATAACTTATTATCTCTTATTTCTGACACTGAAATTTATAATTTTATCTCAATAACAGATGATTTGGTCTCTATCTGCTCCTGTTCTTTATTCTTCCTAAAATCTTTAATAAATTTCTAGATATATATATATATATATATATAAACTCACAAAATTTGTTGTTCATTATTTTAAACTTCTTTCCTCATTTTGCACTTCATTCACTCAGACAAAACTGTATGGAGTGTGTTCTCAGCTCTAATATACAGGTTGTTAATTATTTTTTACAGTTAATAGTCACATCTGTAAACATGTTATCATTTTTTTTTTCATTTCGTCACACCATGTTTCTTACGCTATTTCATTTTTCTCACTTCTTCCTATCTTGACTCTCAAATTCTTAAAATTCCTATTATTTTTCAACTTATTTCAATTTTATTTATTTATTTAAATTTTAACCAATATTTTTCTTTACATGATTTTATAAAATTTAATTTTTTGAAATATGTATGACCTTAATATTTAGTTGATGTTGATATATTTCATTTCGGTAGTTTTCATTTTTGTGATAACAAACATCCTTTTGTCAGTTAATCAGTGTTTATTGCATTTCTGAATATTTTCCTAGATGTATATCAAGGATGGCTACCTATTCATATCTAAGTCAATCATAATTCTTTCCCTATTGTTTTTGAGATTTCTAGTGGTGGCACCTGGCCTCAAGAATCCTAACTTAGTCTCTTACTGATGATTTGTAGTTTCAGAAAATCAAGATTATATCATCATTCAATATAAGGGACTGAGTTTTTAACAAAAAATGTAAGAATATCTACACACAAAATAGCTATAAAACAATCATGAATAAAGAGGAAGAAACTTTTGGATGATGAATGTGTTGTGACTTAGATTTAGCTGGCAATCTATTGATGTATATTTATCTCCAAAGTCATCAGGTTGTGTTTATTAACACGCACATCTTTTTGTATGTGAACATACCTCAATCACTTTTTTTAAGACAATACATCAAAAATACCTGAAAAGAAAATACCATAGCTGTGTATTTTCTCTGCTAACAGACCATCAAGTAAAAATAATAGATTAAGTTAATATGATAAGGTTAAAAAGAAAAAAATTGATGTACAAAGAATCAGACAAATAAACCAAAATGTCTTCTAACTTTGTTGAGCGATATCAGTCCTATTTTTTTAAACACAAAAAAATCATTCTTCTTCTTGATTTCTTTGAATGTATCCCCTATTTATTTGCCAAGTATTTTTCAATTTCCTATTTCCTAGGAAATTTTCAAACTTCAATTAAATGACATTATTCATCTCATGAAACTTCAATTACAATAGTATGGAAGCAACAAATGCTGATAATTAAATATGCAAATAATATAACTAATTTATAGTAGTGCATTAAGCAAATTCAACAAAAAAAGGCGTTAGGATAATTGGGAGAATTATTGAGGGATTGTCTTTCTACAGGGTGACATTTGCAATGAAACCTAGAAGATGGGATGAAGCATCATTCAATAAATCACACAAAAAAACTTTTCAGGATTTCAAGCAGAGGTATATTTCCTGAAAACACTGCTATAATATAGAAAACAACTTATTTTTTGTTTTTTGGGGTGTTTGAAGACTGCTTAAATAATTCTTAATGGAGGCCATTGGGACTGTATAGTAAGAAATAGGTTGATAATTAGTAGAATCAAATAATATAGGTAAAATATTTGCATTTTATTCTAAGCTGAAGCCATTTTGATATGTTAAATGTAGCCATATTTCCATGACAAGATTTTCTTCTTTGCTTATTATTAGGGAAATCCAAATAAGAACAACAATGACATATCATCTCACACCAGAGAGTATGGCTATCATCCAAAAGACTGGAAGTAACAAATATGGTCAAGGATACTTCCGAAAGAGAACACTTTTGCACTGTTATGGGGAGTGCAAATTGGTGCAACTTTTATAGAAAGCAGTGTTGCGAATGGACATTCCTTATGATTCTGTTATGCCACTTCTGGTATTTAGACCCCTCCCTGCAAAAAAGAAGCAAAACAAAACAAAACAGCAACACAGAAACACCAATTTGCAGAGACATATGTACCCCCATTTATTGCAGCATATTTATAATAGCCAAGAATTTCAAACTATCTAAGTACCCATCCTCATATAAATGGATAAAGAAGATGTGGTAAATACACAAACTGGAATACTACATAGCTCTAAAAACAAAGAAATCTTGTCACTTGTGACAATATGGGTGGAACTAAAGATGATTATGTTAAGTGAATTAAGTCAGAAGGAGAAAAATCAAATGCTAAATGATCTCATTAATATGTGGAATATAAAGAAGCAAAGCAAAGGAACAACAACAACAAAGAAAAGAGTTCCTGCGCATTGACAACAGAAATGAACTTACCAGCAGGGATGAGGGTGGGAGGTGGGAACAAGTGGTGATGGGGTTCAATGGACAGTGGTGGAGGTCTTTTGGTAATTTGGTGATGGGTGTTTTGTCACATGTTTGATGATGGTATAGCTGCACCTATAGACTTATTATTTTACAAATCAGTTACCTCAGTAATACTAAAAATAAATAAGTAAAAAATCTAGTATTGTTAAGGTATCTGAATGATATGATCGACTTTAGGTTTAAAAAGTTTCTCTTGATGTTATGAAGATAAATAGTTACATGATTAAAAGGGGGTAGAAATTGTGCAGGGAAGATTGTAAAATGCATTAGTTATTATTAGGATTCCTTAAGAATGAAAATGTTAACATGGAACAATGCGGATAAGCTGAGATAAAGAGGATAATTTACTGAGTGTAAAATCAAGATGATATCATGATCATAATTCATCATAATGAGTTATATGAGAGAGAGAATTAGAGGGAACAGATAAGTGATAGATCCAGAAAGATTTTTTGTGATGTTTTGCAACTGGGTCAATGGACATCACTTTTATGAATATTAGATTTGTTTTGGGATGGAGTAAGATTTGACCATGCAAGCTTCAGGAGCTTGTTAGAGTCTTAAACAGTCATTTAGGCAAGCTGATATTTAAGTTTGAAACACATTGCTGTGGTCACACTTGCAGACAGTAATGAAACATCAATCTAGATGATGATACCATATTTTTTCATCTATTTTAAGATTTTAAAAAATGTAAGAAAACAATTCCAATATGCTCCCTAGTCAATCTGCAAATTTTCCACTGGGGTCAGACTTCTGTTTTGAGATGTTAGCTCTCCTTTATTCTTTAACATTATACTCTAGGACATAGGTTCTGTCTGCCATTCCATGACCTTTCTGATTTTGGATCCTCCGTGCTTATAATTTTTTGATCTTTTATTTGGAGATTGTAGTCTCTCCATTATTTTTTCTTGGCCAACACATCATCAGTCAGAATAAATGTTTCCAAATTATGATGGCTCCACTATTGCATTTGAATAGAGTATGTTGCCCTTTCCTATAAATTTCATTCAAATATTAAAACACAACCACTTTAATAACAATAATCTTACTCCTTTATCTATGAAATCTCTTGTATTTTATTTTTGTCAAACCCATAAATAATTTTCTATTCTAATTATCCTCTTTCTCTTCCATAGGTCAAATTTTCATTCTTACTGTCCTTGACTGTTGTATCCTTTTTGATTTCGATGTTATCATATTCAAGATTAGCTGGTAGATAAAGGGAAGCCATGAAAGTGTTTTGAAAAATTAAAGTATGTTATCTGTGCTATATTTTAGCACAGGTATCTAAATATAATATACTATATTTTATGTATATAATGTAATGTACTATAGCGTCATTCTTAATTTTCATTTCATTCCACTATCAGGTCCTTATTATGTTCCAGTTATACTAATTACAAACATGCATTAAAGATAAATTTTTCTCTCTGTCTTTCCCTGTCTTTACTCAAGATGATTCTAATTAGATTGTGTCTGTTTATGAAGGAGCACATTCTTGCAAAATTTATCCTCTACGTGTAGCAGTAGTCACGTGCCATTAGACACTAGAAAGAATGCAGTGTTAAACAAGGATAATAAACATGATTTTGGAGTATTTAAGCATGTAATTGCTCAAAATTTGGACATTTTCAAACTTTTCTGAATATTAATAAATTACTTAGAGGCTGACACACCCTGATCGAGTTGCAATTAGGTCTGCTGCCTCTGGCCAGTGGAGTCCACATACATTCCAAGGAACAGATTTCACATTCTGGGCAAGGACAACCAAGATGAAAAACTAAATAAAATAAAGTGCTTCTTCCTCTCTTCCTGCCTACTTGTTTCTACTTGTCTTCATTCCTACCTGCAACTTTGCTTTAAAAAAAAGTTACCTGGAGGGTGAAAATATAGGTGAGTTCTCTTTAAATAAGCACCCATGCTTTATTGTTAATGAGTAATAATAGCATTTTAAAGGTACATTAGAAATAGTTTCTTTGGTCATAATGTTATAAGGCAGAGTTAAAAAAAAAAAAAGACAAACTTTTGAACATCCTATTTTAGATCAGTTGACTTAAGGATAACCCAGGAGATAGAACATTTTCTCCCAAGGCTTATTTTTCCCTTCAGTATGGGATGAAGTTTCTATGTGGAAAGATGAAGTTTCTTAAATTTTTGTGCTTAAATATCAAGTGTTTCTGCTCAAAGAGAATTCTTTCTTGCTGAGATGTTCTAAACTAAAATTATAGATGGTTTAGCTAAAAATACTCTATTATTATTTTGCTTATTGCTTATATAATAAATGTATATGTATGTATGCATATATACATATATATGTGTATTATCAAATTCAATAAAAAATTTCCTGAGAAATTTGTGATGTATAATATCAATTAAATTATAGTTTGTTCATCCAGTTTTCTCTTACAGGTTTTCCTACAAAACATATCATTTTTATTTCATTTAATATTTCCAAAATATAACTATGGTATAAACTATCTCAGTGAGCTCAAAAATCCTTTGTTTCAGTAGTGATGCAATTTATTTACAAACATACAAAATAATGATTCCAGTTCTAATTTGGAAGCATAAAAACTAGATCATATTATTTTCTCCAGAAGAGTGATACATCTTAAAATTAAACCTTAAAGTGCTGTATTACTGAATAACCAATTCAATGCCAAGAATATTTTTAAAAAAATAGTAACATAGCTTATTATAAAAACTAGATCGTATTATTTTCTCCAGAAGAGTGATACATCTTAAAATTAAACCTTAAAGTGCTGTATTACTGAATAACCAATTCAGTGCCAAGAATATTTAAAAAAAAATAGTAACATAGCTTATTTTAAAGGATAGTTTTAGGGATTTTAAAGACCAGTATACAAAATGAGAGAAATATTTGCTACTCACCTCTAATGGATAATCTACTCAGGTTCTTTGAGAGACTCTAATATGACCATGCCGATGATAGTTGATACAGTTTTATAACCCTTTAAGACCCTAACTCTGAAACACAGGTGAATTCAGGATTCACAAATTGTTTTTATCATCCTAGTGGGAATACGCCACTAGGGGTTGGTTTTTTAATAAGAACTTCGTCTAAGAATTCAGTCAGACCCCCACTGGAGTCTTCCTTGTATAAACTGGAACATAAGTTCATAGATGTTTATTCAGAGATGCAGTTGTCAATGTAAGCATCCATATGGTTTTAAATTCTAGAACATTCATTGCCTAACTCTCAGATCTCATAACAAACAAGATTTATAAAACAAAGCATCTATGAATAAACTTTTACTAAAGGTCAGGCCCAGTGGACTGAGCTTGATTACTCAAAAAAAGGGTCAGAAGTAATTTAAGGATTTCCATTATGTAAAATTAGATTTGATCTATATTTTAATGCTTAAACATGAATTGACAAATAGGTGTATACACAACATAATTTCATTTTATTTGGGTATTGAAGCAATTAGTGCCACAACTAATTTTAGGGAAATGAAAGGTCCTGAAGTAATATGTGTTAGGCTGGCCCAGGGACAAAAGCAGCAGCGGCCATGCCCGGGAAAGGCCAAGCCCGGGAAAAAGGTGGATGACGTCAGAATAAGGGATGCAACCCCCACACCTGGATTCACAGGGCCAATCCCAATCGCCATATGGGAAGCCCGCGAAATTCCTCTGCTTAAAGAGCAGGTCCCCCTTTGTTCAGGGTGCGACTTCCAAGCCCGCGACTTCCCGGGCCTCTGCGGACTTGGGAGTTTCGCCCGGGTGTGCAAACCCCAATAAAGCCCTGGCTATTCGACATTTTTTGTCTGATTGAGCTTGTGTCCTCGTGGAGCCCAGAAAAACCTTACAATATGTGTTTTCCTTGCTTACTGAATCATCTGTTCTACATGTCCACTCTACACTAGGGCTTCATCAAGTTTTGTAAATTGATCAAAATAAATTAGAAACTGCAACATATCACCAAACACTTTACACAATGTTAGTTTAACTGATATGAAAGCTTTTCTCTGGGATGCCTCATATTTCTTCTCCCTTAGTTGAGAAGTGAGGAAAAAATACCTTAATTGGTAGTAAAGAGTTTATAGTCAAGAGTTCATATTTTTTGATAATATGGGTCCCATGGGATAAAAAACAGACAAACAAAAATATGGAATAAGGAACTTTTTATGGATCATCCTCCTATCATCTATGGATAAAATCAATATTGATGAACAGAATTTTGATTTTTGGTAGCAATATTTTAGACTCATAATGGCACTCAATAACCATGAGGATTTGCAAAGATTTTTAATGATTTACCTTAAGTCAGTCAGATGATTAGTAGTAGACAGCATTCTAGAATAATGTTCCTTTGCTGTGTCATTTCAAAGAATCCTCTTCTCTACTACAGACTCATCCTCAAATATCTGTCTGGACCACTAGTCATATTGGAATTCCAGGAGCTTTAAACATGGAGATTACGTTTCAGTCTCAAATTTTGAACAAGTATCTTAGTCATTCATAGGCATGTGCACATTCCCTCCTCTTGTTACCTGGGAGGTAATTTCATTCTATTCTGTGTTCTGTGCTATATCACCAACTAATTCTAGCTAAGATTCATTAAATTGTGAAATATGATAATGGTGCATAAGCCTATTTTGGGCATTCTTCTCTCATCTTCATAAACACAAATACAAATACCAATTCTTATAATGAGCTCCTAGCGATTTCTCTAATACCCGAACATGTTCTTCACTGCTTTTCTGATGTGTAATAATTTCCTTACTCTTGCATCTAGTAAAAATGGTTTTATTCTATATTTGAAATAAAAAGAAAATCCAACTCTTTCTGTATCCCCCTTCTCTTTATAATCAATTGTTAGAGAAAAAATATTTATTAAAATATGCTATATTCAACAATAGACTTTTTGTGGAAAAGAAATCAGAGGGCTCAGGAAGTGATGGAGCAGGGGTAAAGAAGATTAACTGTAAAGTGAAGGATAAAGAGGAAACAGAGATAAACCTACTATACTATATATAGTGATATAGATTTGCTGTTATGTATGCCTCAAACTTAAAAATGTCAAAATGCAATGTATTTCAATAAAATAAAACAATAAAAAGGGTTATTTATATATACAGAAAACATATGACCTTCCTTGATCATCTGTCTTTCTTATTTCAGAGTAAATGATACAAGTTATTTGTGTTAAAAAAAAATATTGGATTAGCTGCAGATATTGATGAACTCTTTACTTTTTTACTTTTGTAATGAAAGTCCATTTATTGCTAAAAAGAAAAGAGCAGGGAATTCCACAGTAAGATTCAGAAACTAGAGCACTATTAATATATTTTAAATACCTTTGATTTTGCCAATGAAGTCAATGCATCCTAATTTTTCACTCGATTTATTTTGTTTCAGTTTACCATCTTTGATAGAACATGATATATGGTTTTAATCCTTCCTTAATGTCCTCAGAAGTAACTGCTTGTCATATTTCTCTCGACATTTTTGAGGAACTTGATCAAGTGTTTTCTGAAACACCCTTCATTTGAGCTTTTTCCAATGTTTTTCTTTCAATTAGATTGGGGCAATGTTCTTTAGAGAAGAAAACTATGGAAGTGAATTGACATTCTAATATTATAAACAGTAGTGTATACTAGCATATTGAAGTATAGTCTCACTTTCTAGACTTCATTCTGAATTTCTATGACCTTATATATAATTTTTTTAAATTTGCACTCATTAAGATTTACACTTTACTATATAAAGCTCTATGGGTATTTGGACAAGGTATATATACACATATACACACATCTGCTTTCACCTACATGAAAGATACCTTCCATTCTTGGACCCTAGCAACCATTGATCTATTTACTTACTATTTTTATAATTCTTCCTTTTTCATGTCAATTAAATGCAATAGGGCAGTTTTTCATACTGCTGACTTTCACTTAAACTGAACATTTAATATCCATCCATGTCTTTGATTGACTTGATAGCTCACTGTCTTTTATTGCTACATCTTTTTCCAATATAAGAATGCATCATAATATGTTTACCCATTCACTGATTAAAGTCTATTTCATTTCTGCTAGTGTCAAAAAGCATTCTGAATAAGTCAGAGCAGCCGAGTATATACGAAGAAGTGTGATTGAGAAGGCAGGTCATGAGGACATACAGTTTTACCAGTAGTTACAGTCAGTTGATTTGAGTTGATGTAGAGCTGAAGAAAAAAGTTCCAGGAATCTTTCCAGAAAAAACGGTAATCTCTGGCTTTCCTGGAAAAGAACAAAATTGTATTTGGTATGAGATTATAGTAGGTTGGTTGGTATAATCATTAGTAATTTAGTATAATTAAAGCACTAGTAAGCTAGCTGCAGATTTAATAGTGTGATTGAGCTCAATATCATCAACTCTTAAAGAAATGAAAATTGAAACACTATGGGAAAAATTTTTATAAGAAGTTACACACACTGTTTTGCCCAATCGTACCAGCAATTATGCTTCAAGTTATCATCCTAAGAGATATAGAAAGATAAATATATAAATGGGACTTTTACACAAATACTCATAGCAGCATTCATTATACTAGACAAAAAATATAATAATCCAAGTATCAGTCAACTGGTAAAAGGTTAAACAAAATGACATATATTCACACAAGCAAATACTATATAGTAATAAAAAAGAAAATAATTCTAATATGTGTTAAAATATGGGTGAAATATACACAAACTTTACTTACTAAAAGATGTAGTCACAGAAGAATACATATTGTATTTTATTTATATGAAATTTACTGAAATGGCAAATTTATGAGATGAATATAGATTGCTGATTACTTTGAATAGTGAGTACGTATCGAAGTCAACAATTTATGAGCACAAAGGAGATATTTATGGTGATATAAATACATACAACTACAACCTGTTTACATTTGTACAATTCTACTAATTTATTTGAAAAATTGGCTTGTAAACCTACAATTTTAGAACTAGATTTGGACAATTACAATTTTGCCTAAGCCTATGAACTTAGCAAAAATATGCTAAAATAAATTTATTTACAACCTTTTATGTACAACATGGCAAATTGTGTGGTCTATATATTATACTTCAACAAAATTAAACACATCAAAAATAACACTACAGGGACTTTTTAAAAAATTGTGGCATAGCTTTGATTTATCCAACCATTATAAAATAGGTAGCATTGTTAATTACTATGCATATATACTCTAAATATTTTAGTATAGTTGAAATTTGTTTGCTGAATATAGGAACTACCATGACTTTATAGTATGCAGTTTTCTATAGTAGTTTGGAGCATGGAATTTTGAGTCAAATTTCTGGTTTAAAAATCTGGTGCAGCTTTGTCATCATTTGCCGTATCAGATTTGGTTAAAAGCATAGATTGCTGTGATTGTGTAATAAATAATGCCTATGAATTGCTAAAACATGCTTGTAGAAATAGTTGCGTTTAATTTAAATTATTGCATGTATATTAAATCTTTTTCCATTGTTACTTGATTTAATCAAATATTTTATGTGAATTAATTTGCAGGAAATAGTATCACTTTTCATTATCAATTTGATGGATGTTCTATAATTTATTTACTAAATAATAATTTTAATAAAGTTATTCTTTTCATTTAAGTTGTTATCTATTGTCTATACATTTACATGTTTATATCATATATATTAATTTCACAGTTCCTCCTCTAATTACCCTTGTCTTTATCCTTTTTCTGTTATATCCCTTTAAATGTGATTGATAAAGGTAAGGAATTCATGAGATCCAAGTTCCCTATTTATAGGAAAGCGATGTTATAAAATAGATATGATTGTGCTTTTGAAGATACTTCTGAAGATTCAGAAAATTATTCCAAAATTTTCTTACAAATAAAGTTCTACACATGCATTGCCAAAGAATACAAAATTAATAAAAAATAGACTTTGATAAACTTAAAAAATCCTATTTTTTTAACGTTCTTCATCTATGTGAGTTCTATTATTTTCTGGGTTGTTCATGTGTCATGTATATGGATAGAGGAACAAAAGATTTTTAGCAAAATTATTTCAGAAAATATGATCAAGTCAATTTTATTTGCTAAGCCTGATAGTATGATTTACCCACCTGTATATATATTCAATGTTGTTCAATAGATTTTGGCATATACTCACTTATCAAATATCAGAAATGTAGAAAAATTTTTATGAAAATGAATTTCTTTCTCTACTAACACAAGTTACTTTCAAAAACATTACCCATTGAATGTCTAATATTGTCACCACATATTTATTACACCTATTACAGAAGATTGATGCTTATAAGAGAAAAAGTGGAATCTCATAAAATATCCACTTACATTAGTATAATAATATCCAATATGAAAGCATATTAAATAAAGTTACATTACTTTATATCACTAAGATGACTCAGTTATAGCAATGGAAAAATGGCAATTCTAGCAGTATTTTGGTTAACCTCAAAATATAAATTCATAAGTAGTGTATAGTTTACAATACAATATATAGTAAGTATTAATAATA
Organism: Solenodon paradoxus; assembly: GCA_004363575.1. Taxonomy (NCBI): domain Eukaryota; kingdom Metazoa; phylum Chordata; class Mammalia; order Eulipotyphla; family Solenodontidae; genus Solenodon; species Solenodon paradoxus. The sequence goes on from RJWH01002831.1 coordinate 28,660, forward strand.
TTAAGGATACTGAACTCTGGTGGTGGGTGTGTGTTTAATATAGACTGAGATGTGATTTCAATATCCAAAAATGAATATAGCTTTGTAAAAAAAGAAATAATAGATATAAAAATGTTAAATAACTATATTTATAAAATTACAGTTATATATTTGCAATTACATTTCTCCATGCTACAATATTCCACTATACTCAAACAAACCGAAGAAGAGACAACCAAAGAATAAGAAATATTGACTTATTCTCTTATCCATACTTTGCCCCTTCATTTAAAAAAAAATTTCTTAGCTTTATCTTCTCTTCATTCCTGGAAATATTTCTTTCAATCTATCAACCTGCACATTCATTGGCAAAGTCATTGAGTAGTTCTTCTTTTCTGTATTAACCTTATAACTCCATAAGCATCAGTTTAATTTTTGATTCACGTCTTCCCAAATCTTGGCTCTTTTAATTCCCGAGTTACATGTAAACCTGTCAGCTACCTAACAGTTGCTTTCTTGGACACAATGAGAGCATATAACAAACTTTTTTTCATTTACCTATAGGGTTCAAAAATTAAACTGATTTAAAATAGCTGCATGAATTCATAAGAAACCTCTTTAAGGCATCTTTCACATCCCTATTACGCAGACTGTAGATCATAGGGTTCAGCATGGGGATCACCAGTGTGTAAAACACAGAAGCCATTTTGTCAGTATCTAGTGAATGGTTACTTTGAGGTTGCAAATACATGAATAACAGTGTGCCATAAAAAACCGTGACTGCCATAATATGAGAAGCACATGTAGAAAAGGCTTTTTTCCTTCCTTCTGCTGAACGTATCCTTAGAATAGACAAAACTATATTGAAATAAGATACCACGACTATAGTCATGGAAAAAAACAAATTTGTTGCTGATGATATAAAAACTACTGTTTCTGGAATATAAGTATCAGAGCAGGACAATGCTAACAGAGGGACATTATCACAGTAAAAGTGATTGATTACATTGAAAGAGCAATAGACCATAGAAAATACACAAGAAGAAACCATAATTGCAGTGGAAAAGGCATAGAGGTATGTCAGAGACACTAACAGGAAACAGATTCTCCGAGACACCACCACCATATACAACAAGGGATTACAAATGGCCACATAACGGTCATATGCCATCACAGCTAACATGAAAATCTCGGCTACAATGAAAACCAAGAAACCACCCAGCTGGGTGGCACATTCATAGTAGAAGGTAGATTTTTTCTTTACTAAAAAATTGATCAGCATTTTAGGAGCAATGACAGTAGAATTGCCGAGATTGATGACAGCCAAGTGCCGGAGGAAAAAGTACATGGGGGTCTGAAGTCGGGAGTCCACTGTGGTGAGAATGATGATGCCCATATTCCCTGTGACGGTCAGCCCGTAGATGACCAGGAACACAAAGAAAAGTGGGATCTGGAGGTCTGGACGGTCTGATACTCCCAAGAGAATGAACTCTGTGACCCAGGTGAAATTTCCAGGAGCCATATAAGAATTTGGAAATTCATCTTTTTGGAAGGAGAAAACAAACAATCATTTATATGAAATAAAGTATTTTAAATTTTGAATTGCACTAGATGGTAAAAGCGATTCCTTAGATAAGATTTCAATAATGAATTGCCTAATAAATTTAAAAAATCAACCACTTTAAATGGAAAACATCACAGCATCATTCAGTTTTATCTTCCAAATCTCCATGTTGTATTATTGGTCATTTTTTATGATTAATAATCTTTCCCGCGCAGTCTTGCTTTCTATATCTTTAGATCAATTTATCACTGTCATTGTGTATTGTATCCTACTTGGTCTCCATGTCTTTATTCTGTCAAAGTCCCGGTAGACAGGCAGTTATTAAATCTCTTTGAATATAATATATATCTGAGTTTTGTTTTTATAGCTTAAGTATGCTTTAGTCTCCTCATGTTCCTTGTATTCCACAATCATATCTATGTCACCTTCTAGTTATACTGTCTAATGTACTGAACATAAATTTTCATCCTGGCCCTCCCTTCCCTTCCCTATATTGATTATAATGATATTACACATATTTTTTTATTCTTGACAAATTATCAGAAATTTTGCCCACCATGTGTGTTAGTAGTTCTATGAACTCAGGAACTGGAAAAGAATGTGGTGTGAAGTTAGCAAATTTTATTTTGGATTATCTATGAATGATATTTCTAATTATACTCTAGGCATTTTTAATCTTCTTATAAATACTAACGGATAATTTGAAGATTAAAAATAGGTGATTTCTCTTTAAATAAGCATAAAAATTTCATTGTGAGCAATTTTAGCATTAAAACTGTGTATAAAATAGTTACCATGTACTTAGAATTTATATATATATATATAATTTATATATATGCATCTATACATATGTTTTATAATAAGCTTTTACTTAGGCAACACAGTTTTATAACACTATATATGTTTTTGATGTGCAGGTTAATGCTTCAAGTATATTATGTCATACCACACCCATGTTTACAAGTACTTAGTATTTTATTCTGTTATAAAATTATAAGGCAGAGTAAACAGAAAGTAAATTTATTTTTGAGCATTATACTTTAGGTTAGTTTAACTATAGCCCAGTTTGTAAATGAACATCTTCTTCCTGGTTTTTATTGTATTTTTGAGAATATTATAGTATTTCTGTATTATCAGATCAGGAATGTGGGAATCTGAGATTCTTAAAGTTTTATCCTGCTTATGGAATGTCTCTTCTCATATAGAAATCCTTTTTGAGAATTTCTCAACTAAAACATTGCATATTTATTTTACTATAAGGTGATCAGCTTATCTAAACAAATATCAATGATTTATTTTGCGTTAATTTAATATTTTTGCATGTATACGTTACAGATTCAATTGAGTATTTTCCTTGGCAAATTTGTGATTTGAATTTTCAAAAGAAGCATTTTTTGAAATTTCAGTGTTCTTCATAGGTTTTCTATGAAACATGCATTCTTCATTTTAGTTAATATTATAGAAATAGAACAATCACAAAAAATTCTTGATGAGTTAAAATGCATGGTTTCGGTAGTTACTATAATTTATTAAGTACATAAACCTAATTATGCCAGTCCTAGTTTGAAAATAAAAATATGGATCACATTTGCCACATTGTTCCCCTAAAACAGTGATGAGTCTTGGCAAAAAATTAAACAAACTTTCAGATACTGTGTGTTGTATATTTGAATGATTTGTGTCCAGTCTTTCAAAAACAAAGATAAAGAGGCCTATTTTAAGGTGTTCTTTATTGAGGACAAAAATATGATAAATATTATTTTTACCCACCTCTAGTGGAGAATCCGCTTCAGTTTCTCTACATGGTTGTGGTATTGAAAGTTGTTGGAATTTTATAAACCTCTGAGACCTTAACAGAATCACAGGGGATTCTAGCAACCACAACTGACTTTTCCAACCTTGGGAAATATATCACCTGGGGTTGGTTCCTTAATGAGAAAATAAGATTATTTAAAAGTTCACATATCCCTTGAGTCTTCTTAGTGGCAAATTCTGTTTATATTATTGAAGTTCAACTCTGTGAAAGCTAGGAGACACAATGATAAAGTGTGCCCATCAAAATAATTCATTTGCAAAATGAAATATTAAAGAGCTAGAAACCAATGGTCTAGTGTTGAAATTAGGACAAACTCTCTCCATACAGGATTTTATTATGGCATTATTTTTTAGTTTTTTTAAATTCTTTAAAGAAAGTAATTAGCATAGTTGATATTTAAAAAATGGGATAAAGTGAATGTTAAAATGAGCATTTGTTCTTCAAAAGCAATCCTCATGTAGTAAACTATTGCTGAGCTTGTTCAGTATGATTGTATTTCAGGTAGAAAAGGTAAGAAATAACTACTAAATGAGTTCAACACAGTATTTAAAATGAACTAACATTGATTCATAACTTCCACTTTTCTTTATGTTTCCATATATAGCTGAAATACACAAAAACATTAATCAGTAGAGATATTTTCACCTCTATATTCATGGCAGTAAAATTCATAACGAACAAGATGCAGAATTTACTTAAGTATCAGCAAATGAATGACTGTATAAACAATTGGTAGAATTGTACTTCAGTATCAAAAATAGATGAAGTTATTGCAACAATTTGGATGGAACTTATGGTGATTATACTAAGTTAAATAAATACAAAGAAAAAGAAAAATAGCAGCTGATTTCAATCATATGTAGAGTATAATAAAACAAAATTAACAACTAGAAAAACACCACAGAAAAAGAAATCTCAGGACTCTGAACTCAAGAAGATGGTTACTAGTGTTGTGGTCAGTGGGGAGAGAAACTGAGGTTGAAAAATTGAATATTATAATGGTCACTGGAACTAGAATCCATATGTGGGATGGTATCTGATTACCTAGTTTTTTTTTCCATTTAAAATTTTAGACTTATCTTTTAGATAGTTTTTAGGTTCTCAGAAAAAGTGAACAAGCACAGAGTTAAAATTCACCCTTTAACCTCTTCTACACAGAGCCCTCTCCCATTGATAAATAGCACCAAAATAATACATGTGTCTACTTTAAGAACATCACATAGTTGGAATCAAACAACACACCAAATTCAGTGACCCATTGAAAGAACCACGCACCATAATCAAATGGGATTTATTCTCCAGTAATGCAAGCGTGGGTCTATGTACACAAATCAATATATATGATGGTCCATCTTAACTGAAGGGAGGACAAAATAATGATCAACTCAAAAGGCACAGTAAAAGAATTTAGGAAGACACTCATCCATTTATAATAAACCCTTAATGAAATGAGTGTAGAAGGAAATTACTTCAACTTAATAAGAACTTATGTTATGAAAACACATCTGAAGTGGTTTAATGGTAACAGATTATACCCTTTTCACATAAGGTTAGGTATAAGACAATAGTTTTCACTCTCACCTCTTTTATTCAGCACAGCTTGGGAAGTCTTCGCCAGAGCAATTAGAAAAGAAAAATAAATAAATAAGATAACCAAATTGGAAGGGAAAAAGCAAACCTATCACTTTTTGCAGATAACACAATAATATACATTGAAAATCACAAAGACTTCAATTAAAAAAAAAGAAAAACTCTCTTAGACAATAAAATAATACAGCAAAGTGATAGGTTATAAAATTAATATACACAAATTTGTTCATTTTTATGTTCTTAAGAAATATATGCTTATAATAAAGGCCAAATGATGAATCCATAGTTGATAAAATATACAGTGGTGAAAAACTGAAAGTTTTTCCTCTAAGATCAGGAACACAGCAAGAATTGCCATTATCTCTATTATTATTCAATATTAACATTGTGTTGGAATTTTTGCTGGTACAATTTAATAAAAAAGAACATCCAAGTTAGAAAGGATGAAGTAAAGCTCTCACTATTTGCAGAGGACATGATAATATATAGAGATTTCTAACAATTCAAGTAAAAATCCATTAGAAATTATAAATGAATACAGTAAATTGTCAGGCCATAAACTAATATAAAAAATCTGTTATGTCTCTACATGAAAAGAAGTAACTGAAAACTATAAGATACTGCTAAAATAAAAAGAAGACACAAAGATGAGATTTTTCACATTCTTGGAGTGGAAAAAAACACTCTTAAAATGGTTAGATTATTTAAAACACTTTAGTAAATGCTATTCCTATCAAAAGTTGTATGGCATTCTTCAGGGAAATAGAACGAAGCTGTATAAATTTTATTTAAATCTGCAAAAGACCCAGAATAAAAAAAAATCTCAGAAAAAAAGATCAAAAATAAAATTTACACATTCCATTACTTCAAACTATACTTGAAAGCAATAGTAATCAAAGCATCATGGCACTGGAATGAAACAGACACACTGAAAAATGACACATAATTTGAGCCCAGAAATTATCTGTACTTATATAGAAAATAAATTTACAAAAAAGGTGGCAAGAGCATGATATGGAGAAAGAAGTCTTTTCGATAGATGTTACTGGAAAACTGGACAGATAGACACATGCAAGTGAAACTAGACCACTATCTAAGACTATAAACAAAAATTGATTCAAAACAGTTAAAAATGTGCATGCAAAACCAGGAATCATGAGATACATGGAAGATAACATAGGTTATATTATTCTCAACAGCAACCCTAGAGATTTCTTTGGAAATTTGATTCCAGTGGTAAAGAAAAAAAAAAGCAAAAATAAACAAATGGGACTACATCAAACTGATAAGCTTCTACATAATAAAATAAACTATTATCAACATGAAAAGATATTCTACTGAAGGAGAAAAGATATTTGCAAATCATTAATCCAACAAAAGCTATTATTCAAAAAATATAAAAAATTCAAAACCCAAACCAAAAACCAATCTGATTAAAAATGTGCAGTTCTAAATAAATACATATCCATTGAAGAAAATGGCCAAAAGGTACATAAAAAAAATTCATTATCTATTATTAGCAGTAAAATATAAATCAAAATGAGTTGTTTCCTGAAAGCTGTAAGAATGGTTAGGTTTCAGAAATTAAGAAAACAAATGCTGAATTGATATGGAAAGATGAGGACTCCTGTACACTGCTAGTGCAGTTATTATAAAAATCAGTATTGAGTTCCATGAAAAAGTTAAAAATAAAAACCCCATATGATCCATTTTTCTTAGCCAAAGAATTACAAAAACACTAGTTTAAAGAGGTGGATGTGCTTTTGTGTTTATTGCAGTATGATTCACAAAAGCCAATGGCTTGAAACAACTTGAATATTCATCCAGAGATGACTGGATAAAGAAGACAGAAAGAGGAATTATATATAGATATAGACATATACAAATATATGCATATGTCCTATATCTGTATAATATATATATGCACATATATCCCTCAGATGTAAAGCAGGTAAAATTATGTCATTTTTAACAACATGAATGGACTTATATTTAGTGAAAAAAATCATAGAGGAATACCACTCATGTGGTACATAAAGAAAAAAGTGAATTATTAAATAACAGCTGTAATAAGATAGAAATCGAAGAAATTGTTGCAGAATTCATATAGGAAATCACCTGGAGAACTTTTATCATTATTCTAACATCAAGTTTATGCAACTGAGTTATTAAGTCCTTGTAAGTATGCCTTTTATGAAATCTGCCAAGTCTTATGTGTGCACAATTATAAGTAACTCGTTTTTCACTAGCTGCTTTAAGATTCTCTCTTTTCTTGTATTTTTGACATTATTTATTGGTGAATGTCTTAGTTTTTTTTTTTGTTTTTCTTTCTTTCCTTTTTTTGTAACTCCTACCTCATCTCCTGTGTTCTTCAGCTTCATGAATTCTGATTGGAACTGCTTCATATTTTTTCTGTCTTAGTTTTAGTTCACTTTTTGCTCTTCCATAGTATTCCTGATTTCAGTTAGTATCATTAAAAGTATGGCTTTAATATCTTTATCAGCTAGTTTACTGAATTCTGTTGCATTCAGATGGCCACCTGGGGTTTTGTCATGGTCCATTATTTGGCATATATTCATCTATCTCTTCATTCTGTTTAGTAATTTGTGTTTATATCTATGGGTTAAGTTTCCCTGACTTAAAATCCTTATGTTCAGGTATCAAGACACACAGTATAGGCCTGGGTTTTGGGTTGGTCTGGAATGTTGGTTTCCTTTTGTTTTGTGATTTCATCCACCACTCCTCAGAATTATTACCTGTTTACCAGATTGCAGTTGAGGTAAGCGATGCAGGGTTTTCCCTCAAAGTCACAGGCATAACAAACAAGACATGAGGAGAGAGAATTAAGAGTTTTTGTCCAGGCCACAAGCAGGCGTCAGTTCCAACAGAGGATACAGGAAAGAGCTGGGGATTGCCTTTAGCAAAGTGCAGCGCCCTGCAAAAATCACTCAGTCCTCCAGATGAGTGACAGTTTGGTAAGAGGTGGCAAGCGAGCCCTGGGTTCTGCAGGATGAAGCTCTAAGGTATAACAAGAATATAGCAAAATGGTTTAGTAGTACCCCTTGGTGGGGAGAAATTTGTTTCACCGGAGTTATTCCAATTTCTTCCCCAAGAACTATGGAGATGTAATTCTCCTTGCTGGGGTTAATCAATTATCTGCAACCATACTGAATATCTAGCTTTCTGTCTCAGACAGCCTGTGAGAAGGCAGCTACACACACCCCAAATTTCAATGTAAATGTGCTAATGATGGAGGAGGTAAGCATTTCCTATTTTGTCTTCATTCACTGTCAGTCTTCAATGCCTGTACCATACAGAAGTAGCATCTCAATTCACAAGGAGATTATCCCTCTTTCCATCCCATGTCAAAGTTTTTGATCTGTGATTGAAAACCATTTTCCAAGGATGGAGGTACCCACTTTGGGAGCAAGCCCTTTAGCTCCAGGAAGACTTTACATACACTGGTCTTTCCCTAATGATTGCGGGGTCTCTGAACAGGGTGGTGTGATGCCAAGACAGAACAGCTTCTCCTATCATTTATGAAGGTGTGTGTCCTTTCTGTCTGTGGAGATGTTGGTTTTCCATTACTTTTCAAAAGCCAGTTACTAAATGGGTATATTTTAGTTGTGCTTCTGGGAGGGATGCAAGTTCAAGATCTAAATAGTTCACCATCTTGCAACCAAAGAAACACAATGTTTTGTAGTTTATTCTTAAAGCCCTTTCTATATAGGTGATATTGGAAAATGTTATAAACAGTATTTAACTTTCCTTTTGGTTTGCAATTAATACTGAATACGATTTACAAATAAAAAAATACATGGCTAGAAAAGACTGTGTAATATAATATGCTAATATATAAAATAAAATTTTTCCATAATAATAATAAGTATGATTAAGAATAGGATCAAAGCTATAATGGTAAATAAATTGATATTTTCAACGTATATAATTCTGTATTTCTTTTATTGTGCTCACTTTATTATGCTTTATTTTATATATTTACAACATTTTTCATTTTTGTTGAAATGAAGCTTGTATATATTTAAGGTGCACTATCTGATGTTTTGATATATACGTATATTGTGAATTTTTTCCATAATAAGCTAAGTAACATCAATTACCTTACATAGCTAACTGAAAAAGAATTACGGTGAGAACAAAACACATAATCAACTTTCTTAATAGAACAAACTTGAGCACATTAAAAAAGAAAAGATAAACAAAATGCGTGGGTCTAAAATAAAGAGAAACTTCTTCATATTCTGACTTAATCACTCACAATTTTCACACTGAAATAAGAATGACAAGAGTTGTATATGTATTTAAAAATCTAAAGCATGCCTATCCAAGCCGTGAATAGAATATTAAGGTATAATAAATTTATTCATTTTCTGAAAGAGCACACAACGTAAATATGAAACATTGGGCATAGAATGTATACAGAGACAGTTGCTGTGGATACAAAATTGCCAGGCTTGATCCTGGGAGCAGGGGTGAGGAAGAGAGTACCACAGGCGAATGTGAAACTCAAGAGTGAGAGGATAGAAAAGTTGTGGTCAGGAGGCTAACAGTCTCTCTTGGACTGAGAGCCTAGACCATCCTACCTTCCACCTGTTTACTGGGTTCATGCATAGCATTGCTTCCAGCAGCTGACACAAGCAAGTTTGTAGTTACATTGGATTGCTTATGCCTTTTGCTCTCTAACTTCATAACTATATCTATCTTGCTTTGGGGAGTAAAACAATTACAAGAACACTGCTCCTAGTTCTTTCCCATGGTGGCTTTCACCCGGTATTCTGGGCTTGGTGTCCCTGACATTCCGCTAGCTCCAGCTCTGACCTTGCTCTGTTTTCTGCCCCCAACAGCTCCCCCTTTCTGTTTTGCAGCTTGAGCAGTGACAACAGTGGAGGTTAGAGCAGCCATCTTCATCTGGTGGAGGTTCAGGTTTGTGGCTGATTCTCCAGACTATGCAGAGCAGTAACAAGAGCAAGATCAGCACAAGTGAAATAGCAATCAGGCTTCAGGGGCTAGAAGGCTGCAAGACCACTCACCATGCTACCACTAAATCAGTCCTGGTAATCAGCTCAAATTTGTGACCAAAAGTTTGTGTGACTTGTCATTGCTGCACATCCAAATTAAGGTTCTCCTGTCCCATGAGATGCCTCCTAACCCACTCCCAAGTATGTTGAGTTGCATTATAAGGGTGTGGGGTGATATAGAACTGAGTATAATTCCGGTCATATTTAAGTCTCATCTGCAGTTGCACACTAGTGAGTTATTCTCCAACAAGAAGGATGACTTGTTGCAAGTCTGCCACCTTGTCCACAAATTGGCTATCAATGTCCGTGAATTCCACAAAATACTAGCAATAGCATGCTATTGTTGGACAAAATGCACGGTCTGAATTCCTTGATGTAGGGCAACTCCAGCTTCAGCAGCTGTAGTGGTGACAGTAATGATGCCCATAATGACTGCAATGAGGAGCCCGATGAAGCACTTAGAATGGTGTAATATTTTTGTGAACAATTGATGTAAAGTATAAAGAGAGGTAGAATCCTGCCAGCATCGGGACATTTGCACTGGAAGTCGTATTCCTGTCTGTGCAAATGTAAAGGGACTCAGTGCTGTCATTAAACTGGACCAAGTAGTTGACACAGGTATACAGTCTACATTTGGGGCAGTTAAGAGTTGAATTTTTCTGATTAATTTTTGAAGGTCCTTCTGGCAGAACAAAAGGCAATTTCAAACAGGCCTATGTAAAGTATGTGGCTTTTTTTGTCAAGCATAGCATGTAGGTGTTGTGGCTGATCTGGTGCAGTCCAACCCATGTGTTCAGTGGCCCCAGTGCCCATTGGGCTCCAATCAAGACAATTCCATAGGATTTACTAACAAGCACTCGCCCTTCCTTACCTGTACAGGATCTCATTGTACCCAATCATACATAGGGTCATAGTTAACTAACTTCTTGCGACATGGGGCAAGGGGGGGTTGAGACAGATTAGTCTGATGGGGGGAATTAAAGGCCCATAAGTATAACAAGAACAGCTGCAATGGAGAGGAACTACTCTTTGCTGTAACCAACCAAATCTTGGGGCTACGCTTTATACAGTGATCTTAAGACCAATGCAGATGGGCAATTCAATAAAGCCAACCATGTAATTTATTATCTCTCTTCCCTCTTCCGAGGACAGTAGAGGTCCCTGGAAGGCTGGAAGGCATATGGACCAGTTGGCCAACTAGTCTCATTAACAGATACCAAAGCAGGTGCATCTTCCCATGTGACTATTCTATTAATGGGGGTTTGGGGATATAGGCCCAATAATCATATCCCAATGTCAAGGCTATAACTACCATACCGATTACTGAAAGCATGACCAGAAAAAAAGGATACAGGTGCTTTAGGTGCCTTTATGGCATTCAGGATGTCTTCTGCTTCTTGTGACAGTTTCTTAAGTTGTCCCCACATTGGCAGCACGGCTTGTCTGGTACACAGAGTAACTACTTTGACTCTTTTCATGCCAGACACCGTCATCTCCTCCATGGGTGGATTCACCTTGAATCTCCCTTTCTTCATGTCGCAGTTTGATTATGCGAAAAGGAATCCAGGTGTCCGGCATTCTGGTACCTGCGAAACACAAGCATATCCTCTTCCTCACACTTCCACTCATCCTTTTGCCATTGGCTCTTTTCATATTTTTACCACACTGGCTGCTCAAGTTCTTCCCTCGTTTTAGGAATTAATGTTCTTGAGCTACTCAGGTTTGGATCGTCTCTTGCATTCACATTCAGGCTGAGTCTTTTCCAAGCTTTCTTGCCAAAAAAAACAAAAAACAAAAAACCTGTCTGTTCCCTTTACTACCAAATCCTTCAAGTCTCTGTTGCAAAGAAGTTTCTAATTTGTGAGCTGGGAGGACAAGCAATTGAGCAAAACGATCCCCTTCCACCAATTGATATGGTTGCTTAGTACTGAGTGAGATCATAAGTTCCCCTTTGTAGTTGCTGTCAAGGACTCCTGTATAACTGTAACTCCGTTGGAGGCAAGGTTACTGCAGCCCAATATGAGGCCGACTGTACCAGGAGGTAGAGGCCCATGTATTCCAGTCTTCACCTTTTTAGGACTCTCAGATGGAGTCAAAAGAACTGGTCCACTAGTGGGCAGATCTACTGTGGCACTTCCCACTGTGGCAGGGTTGAGTTCGCACATTCCTTTCATTCCTGCTGGAGTTTCTACTCTGTGGGCTGTCTGGACGGGGTACTGATAAGCCAGGTTCCCATTATTGTTCTGATGGAAGCCCTTGGCTTGGCCCCATCTAGATTCCCGGTGGTGACAAGAGATTGCCCCACTGATGGAGCTTAGAGCAACATTGGGTGACCAACTGCCTCCCCTTTTGGCATCGAGTGCATACTCCAGGTTGGAGGAAATTGGGTGAGGAATTCTTAAGTCGATGGACCTGCCACCTCTCCCTCTATCTGGCCAGTGGCTTTCCCAGGCTCTACAGTCTCTTGTCATATGCCCCGCCTTTCCACAACTGAAACAATTGCCTTGAATTCTCAGTCTCTGGTTACCGGCATTGTTTTTTTCTAATTTCTGCAATGGCCTCAACAAGCATCTTATTTTTATAACGTCCTGAGCCAATATCACGGCATGTTTTGAGATATTGCTCCAACACTCTCTGCTGCCTTCACAGGTACAGTGCCTTTTGACACTCAGAATTAGCATTCTCAGAAGCCAGGAGCTGCAGCAGCATATCCAGGATGTGAAATAGTCTTTGTATTATCTTTAAGTCGAGCAATGAATTTAACATAGAGAAGAGAATAACGGTGCTTATGTACAGCAGCAAACAGTTGCTCAAACATCTCCCAGTTGATTTTTTACTTCAGAAGTGCACAGCAGCAAGAGAAGTATCATGATATATTCTGCATGTTTTAAGCTATTTTGCCCCATTTTTACCCTGATTATCGAATCTCTGAAAGCCATTTAACTCATTGTGTCCCCAGATGTTTTCCATGTTCGTCTTTTCAGGTTTCTTGGGCATTGTTTTTCTTTTTCAGATACTTCCTTGGTCAGGTGCCTGCTTGGATGCCGGTCACCCGGATTCAGTTCCCACATTGGGTGCCAATTGCCAGGCCAGATCCTGGGAGCAGGAGTGAGGAAGGGGGCACTGCGGGAGAATGAGAAACTCAAGAGAGAGTGAGAGGATAGAAAAGGTGGTTTCAGGGGGCTAACGGTGAAGGCCTTGACCATCCTGCTTTTCACCTGTTTATTGGGTTCATACACAGCATTATTTCAAACAGCTTACATAAGCAAGCTTACATTGGATTGTTATGAAGCCCTTTGCTCTCTAACCATATAACTACATCTGTCTTGCTTTGGGGAAAGAAACATTTATGGGAATGTTGCTCCTAGTTCTTTCCCATGGTGGATTTCACCAGGTACTCTGGGCCTGGTGTACCTGATGCTCTGCCAGCTCCAACTTCGACCTTGTCCTATCTTCTACCCCCAGCACAAAATCATGAAAGTCAAATTGGAATAGAAATACAATTAGTCTTTGAATCAGTTATCTTTAATCTCTGTTATCACTACTATTATTTTCAAAATATGCATGTTATTCCATAGAATGATCAAATAACTCATTTATCTTGAATATATAAATCCAATATTAGCTTGCTTTTCAAGGGTATATTATAAATTGGTTCTAATATAAAAAAACTGTCAAAGAAGATACAGAATAGCAAATATTTTTCTTGTGGTTCCTAAATCAACATGTTTGTTTTTTTTTTTTTTTTTTTTTTTTGCCAAATACCTGTAGTATCATTAACAGTGTAAAAATATTAACTTATTTTGAAAAAAATCATTCTGGGTTGGCATAGTTTATTTCATATGTAGCCTACATTATTAAAACTAATTTTTCATGTCTTATAATCATAAATTTACTAGTTTTATATCTAATGTAGTCTATATATTCTTCATTGGTCTATCTTATTTGTCTTTTCATACACAGTGACTGCTATAAAATATATCTTACTAATTTTCTGAGGAATTTTTCTCCATTTTGAGGATTTAAGACATTTTTAACCTCTGAAATTTCTGTCTCGATCCACTTTTTTTATGCAAGCATTACCTTAAAAATCACTTGGTACATAGATTATTTGACTATAGCATTTTTTTTCCTCTTGAAAGAGAAAAGAGTAGAGAGATATGTAGAGAAATGTTTTATCTAGTAAAAGAGGAAAACAATCCTATAAAATCATGTCTACTGTTTGATTCCAATATCAGACCGAGAGGGTATTAAACAAAGAATTTGCAATCTCCTTTGCAACTAAATATTAAGATATTAAGGGGATATTTTGCATTGATTAGTTAAAACTCTCTTCAGAGCATCTTTTACATCTCTGTTCCTTAGGCTGTAGATCAATGGATTCAGCATAGGGATTACCAGGGTGTAAAACACAGAGGCCATTTTATCAGTATCAAAAGTATGACTGGATTTGGGTTGCAAGTAAATAAACAATAATGTTCCATAGAACACAACCACTACTGTGAGATGGGAGCTACAGGTAGAGAAGGCTTTGTGCCTCCCCTGGTTTGAGTTCATTCTGAATATGGATACAAGAATAAACATGTAGGATATAAGAACAACCAAGAGTGAAAAGATCAGATCACACCCTGAGAATATCAAAATGATTAGTTCTAATTCATGTGTGTCAGAACACAGCATGGATATCAGAGGGAGGCAGTCACAGTAAAAATAACTGATGATGTTAGAGTCACAAAATGACAATTTAAACAGCTTAATTGTTAGAAATAGTGATACAAACGTGCTGTAGAGATAGGAAGTGAGCACCAGCACCCAACACACTCTGTCAGCCATGATGACTACGTAGAGAAGAGGTTTGCAGATGGCTACATAACGATCATAGGCCATTGCTGATAGAATAAACAGTTCAGTGATGATGAAAATCTCAAAGAATGCTAGCTGGGCTGCACACCCATGGTAGGAAATTGTGTTTGTGTGCACCACAAAATTTACCATCATTTTGGGGCCAATAACAGTGGAGTAACCAAGATCAGTAACTGACAAATGTCTAAGGAAAAAGTACATCGGAGTTCGTAGCTTAGAGTCCAAATGGGTCAAGATAATCATGCCCAGATTTCCCATCACTGTGAGAGAGTATATGAGGAGGAAGATTCCAAGGAGAGGTGCCTGCATCGCAGGGTTGTCAGTGATTCCCATGAGAATGAATTCAGTCACCTTAGTCACAGCAGTTTGATTGTGTTTCTCCATATGGTTCATCTTGGTAACCTGTGTAAGAAATAAAATCAATACTTACGTTGTTTGAGATGCTCTCTTCTAAGAGAATTTGCAACATGATGATGTAAGTTATAGAGATGATTTCTTTTATAGGGGCTCCTTCTCCCATCAGGTCACATATTGTATACACATATTGTAATATAAGTGCCTGTCCATGAGCTTTTAAACTGTAATTTAAGTGACTGGCATTAATCTTTGGAATGCCAAGTCATCTTCCTCAAAAACATCCATCTGCCATAAACACATTGCCATCTATAATTAGATAAAGAGGTCAACCCATAAAGTCCAATTTTAGAAAGTATTTGGTGACTTAGATAACTGACTGTTTTCCCCTTCCTGTGTCTTAATTCCGGATCCCATTTCTTAGTTCACTAATAGGAGCACCCTGATGAAGTAACTTTTAAGTCCACTGCCTCTGGCCAAATGTAGTCCACATATATACCACGGACCTAGGCTAATGTCCTGGGGCTTGGGGACTAACCAAGATGAACAACAAAATAAAAATGTGTGTAAAAGTGTTTTTTCCTCCTTCTCTTTCTGTCTGCCTGTCTCTGCTCA
>RJWH01002831.1:44579-198523 GCA_004363575.1 Solenodon paradoxus
TCTCTCTCTCTCTCTCTCTCTCTCTCTCTCTCTCTCTCTCTCTCTCTCTCTCTCTCTCTCTCTCTCTCTCTCTCTCTCTCTCTCTCGCTGTCTATCTTTCACATGCTATATAACCTCCAAGACCTGAGTACAGACTTTGGTCTTTATTGCTGTGTGTGCGTCTGTCTTCATAAGAACCACACGAGCTGGTCCAGTCACAACGTGGGTTACAGTCTAGGAAACGCCTGTGTGTCAAAACTTTGGTGAAGTATGGTTTAAAAAGGGCAAGATATTTTGAAGTACTATTTTGATACAGATGTCATCATCACCTTATTTTGACACAGCATAATTCAAAGTATGTAAAAGAAAAACAAAAAACAAAAAATCTTAAGGACTATATGTCTTTTTTATTTATGTTCATCAACTTTTATAATTTTTAAGAAATCTATAAAATAAACATCTACATCCAAACCATAAACTTTTCTTACTTTGCTGTTTAAACAGGCATGCTAACATAATAATCATCATATATGTTTAAAGCAGTAAGATATAAAGATATCTTTCTAAACTGTGGGTGAAGAGATGAATCAGGTGATGATTAGGAAACCTCTGACAAATATACATTTCAGTACTTCTTACTGTAACTTCATCTTGTTTACTCACTATAAGATATGTCATAACAAGCTAAATTTAGAAATTTGTTATTAAACACTTGTCCACCTTTGTCATAGATGTTGTTTTGATTTATTAATTCTTAACAATGATTTTTCAGCCACACATCTTTCTTTTGCAAAAGTACTCAGCCATTCTGATTATTTATGAACTCTTAGTGAAGATTCATGTCAAGAAGTCAACAGGAAGTACACAAATCAATATTAAGTATTGATAAGAACACTTCTGTACCAGGCAATATTCTGGCACCTTATGTGTATTAAAGCATAATATGCATATAATAATTTTCAGAAGTAAATAATATTGCCGTCATCAGTTGAGAGTCAAGCAAACTGAGAAACAAAGGATTTAATCAGTTAATCACAGTCCCTACAATAAGAAGCACTGGTGTCAAGATTCAAATAAAGTAATTCTGTCTTCATAAAATATTCACATAAGCATTTTCTTATAATATGCTGCCTTTCTCTTAAGGTTTCAGGAAAGTGATAGGAGATGAAACATAGGACAGGCATGACACCAGGCATATCTTATTAAAAGAGATGATTGAAGCAGAAAGTTCATTAAAAAAAATGAAGCTTGTCCAAATGCTCCACACAGAGTATCAAGGACCCCATAATATGTCTGTCCTACACATCACAGCTGTTGATGTCAGAAAAGTATATTACAAAGGAAGAAACAGCTTTGCAGAGCAATGCCTTTCAAGAACTTTGGTGACCATCCAATCAAACTGTATGCCCTGTTAAAATCCCAAAGACCAGTGATTTCTACTCACCGTAAAGAAGAGTCTTGCTACTGTTTTAACCCTCATTGGCTGTTGCATAATTTATTTAAAGGCTTTTCTAAGCCCCGTTGAGACTCATTTTGCTGATATTTAAATCTGATTCAAGGATAACAACTTGCACATAATATCCTGAGGGAAGAAGGCTTAGATACCTGTTAATTATTCTCTCAGTGTCCCATTATAAAAGGTTTATTTTGTGCCAGGGTATAATTGAATACATAATTCATATAATACTACTTAACACTTGAAATCACAAATATTCCTTTGCCAGTCTCTATTTTAGGGTCATTATACACATACACACACACACACATCCTTACACAATGTGTGAGTTAATGAAAGAATAAATTCTAGAAAAAATATATTTAGTTGATAGCACATCATCCATTAACCAAGAACATTTTTATCCAGATTCACAATTATAGAATGACAAAATACCTTATGACACATTATTTCTACCAATAAACCAGTAGTAAATCTTTTCTTATCTATTCATAATGTATCTTTTGCTTCTAACTTTTTAAAATTTGATTATAATGTGCTTGGCATAAATTCATTTATTCTTCTTAGAATTATTCTAAATTCTTATATATTTGGGATTATAGGTTTCTATAAAAAATTTTAATAATGATGGTTCAATTATATGGCCCCCAAATATTCCACTTTGGCAAAATGCTTATTTTGAATTAATGTTACTTAAGAAGCAGCCAACAAAAATAAAAGAAATTCTGACTTTTCTTTGAATCCGTGAATTCAGGAAAGAAATCCTGCATGGGAGAGTTACCCTTTCTGTGCTAGAAGGAGGAAGACACGTATCACCAAGGAGAGGGAATTCAGACCAAGATGGCTATACTAACAAACCACATTACTTCTTTGCTAATTTCCTACTCCAAGCCTAAATTTAGTTGTCTCGTCAATTCTTCCACATTTTGTATTCCTTTACCTGACAGGTAAAAAAAAGCTGCCAACTGTGATTGCTTTTCTAGGTTTTATGTCTCTTGTGTCTCTCTATATGCAAAATTAAATTTCTTTTTCTTCTGTTAATCTGTTTTATATCGTTTAAATATTCTACCAGTTAGATAATTCCCTACATAAATTTGGAAAAACAGTTTGACCAACATTTCTTCATATTGTTTTCTGCCCACATAGTTTCCACTTGGTACATGATTGATATTGTTCTACATCTACCTACTGCTAAGACTATTTCCATGGTTTTTGTTCATCATTTTGTTTTCCCAGTGACTTCACTTGGGCGATTCATATTATGACGTGTAAATATAGCTGTCATGTCATTTCTTTTTAGTGGATATTCTGCTGTTATTATCATTATATAAAAATATATATACACACATATATGTGCATATATGTATTTAATGCTGTATTTTAATCTCTACAAATGATTTTTTTAATTAAAAAATAATTCATATATTCACAAAAGTTGAGTGTTTTTACATAGTCTCTTAGGATATTTAACATATTTGTGATATGTTTTAAAGTCCTGGATAGATAGTTTTATGATCTACATTACTTCAGAATTAAAAAAAAAATATGTCCTGAATGGTGATTGGTTGATAAATACTGTGAATTTTATGTAATGAGGACAGCATATTTTTTCTCTTTCTGTAATGTAATATTAAGTGTTTTAGATGAGATGGCTTATTTTGTAACTTCTTTTAATCTGTAAGAGTAAGATCTAAAGTATCTTTTACCTCTGAGGTCTCTTTTGAATGACCAGTTTTTGAAAGAAAATGCACTTGCTGTATTTTTGAAATTCTAGTGCTCTCTGCCTGTATTAACTCTGGAGTTTTTCAGTTTACAGTTTGTGATTTTTTTTTCTCTTTTTTTAAAGGAAAGGGGCAGGCAGGAATGAAGGTGAGCAGAAGAAGGCAAGCAGGAAGAGAGAGGAGGAAGAAGCACTTTTAAAATTTTATTTGTTCTTCATATTGGTTGTTCTCCCCGGCTCCAGAAATTGACCAAAAGCAGCTGAGTAAACCATTGCTTCACTAGGGTTTGCCTGCATGGCCATTAGTTTTACAGCCTTGTACACTTTCCCTGTAGGTAAGACCAAGTTACTGTTTAGCCACAACTCAAGGAGATCTTATCATGGATAAAAGGATGAACAAAACAACAGAAGAGTGGACTTACAGGAAACATGCCAAAAGTAAATCTTTCAGTATCTGTGATTACTTAACTAGTATATAGATTCAATTTTCCAAGAGCAAAAATGAACAGAATGAATATAAAAAAAAATCGTGATTAAACTCTGCTGTCTGTAAGAGACTCGCCTTATTTACATTGTTGTTTTCAGGTCAGAAAATTCAATGGAATCCAGTTTAAGGGCATAACTGCTCCAAAACCAAACATAAGAGCAAAACCCGAGAGAAATACGTTGTTTATTAACAGAGTTTACTGAGAGTTTGCATTGGGAAATCTGTGAATAAGTATTTATGGATTTCTGAGATCACTGTAGGAAAAATACAAGCATGGGATATTAGGGAGAGAGTGACATATAATTACATTCCAAAATACTAGAATGGGATTGCTTGTATATATAAGAAGCAATCTACTTGCCTGGGCCATCTATTTAGCCTTTTCTCTGGAGTCAAAAAGAATGTTAGTAAATCTGTGAGGAATATTATCGAGTGACATTTTCCTTTATCATAGTTTATTTGAACAGTATTCCATACCAAATATTAGATGCGAAGTTTGCATTGCTTCTTAAAGACCCTGAGGAAGGCAGTTTTTACTTCTTTGTTCCTTAAATTGTGGATCGAGGGGTTAATCAAGGGGATCACGGAAGCGTAGAACACAAAAGGCATTTATCGGAATCAAAGGAGTGTATGGACTGGGGCTGCACATATGTAATGGACAGAGACCCATAAAACACAACCCCTACTGTCAGATGAGAACCACATGTAGAAAAAGCATTTTTTCCTGGCCTGTGCAGAATGCATTCAAAATATGGTTATTAGAATCAGTATGGAGGACACTAGGACTGATAGGAGGGAAGAAATTAAATCATGAGCTGCAAACAGCATGATCTCCAATTCTATGTCTCCTGCGTTTGAACAGAGCCTAAGTAACAAGGGAACCTCATCACAGTAGAAATGACTGATGACATTAGAGATGCAGAAAGTCAGTGTAAAAATCTTAGTAGTGAACATTGCAGCCTGAAAGATACTGAAGAGATATGGAATACCCACCAGCCAATAACAAAGTTTCTGGGACATGGTATCAGAGGGTGGCAGATGGCCAAATAGCAGTCATAAGCCGTGGAGGTCAAGATGAAGCGTTCACTAGCGATGAACATAAGACAGAAAACCTACTGTGTAAGTAGTACATACATAATAGGAAATGGTGTTTTGAGCTACAACAAAATTCCCCAGCATCTTGGGACAAATGACAGCAGACTTTCTAGGATCAATGAAAGCCAGGTGTTTGATAAAAAAATACATTGGTGTGTGTAGGTGAGAGTCCATCTGGGTCAAGACGGTCATGCCTAGGTGCCCAGCACTGTGATGGAGTAGATGATAAAGAATAGTCCAAAAAGGGGAGCTTACAGCTCAGGCCACCTTGTGACTCCCATCAGAATGAATTCAGACAGAGAAATTAGATTCTGGTGACCCTCTGAATCGAGCTAACTCTCCTTGAGAAGCAGCAGAAGGGTTATTAGCTTGCATGCAGCAACATCTAAACAAGTGATCACTTTTCTACACATAGTAGAGAGTTTTGTCTAATAGGGAATAGAAAATAATTCCTGCCTCTGATAGTGAAGCTAAAATAAATAAAAGAATCTTCCACTTCCTAAGATAAAGGCTCCATGTGAAATACAGGCACTTTTCCCACAGATTAAACTCAAAATAGAATCAGCATGATTTAGAATGAATCTGTGATTTACAATGTCATGCAGATATTCTCATAGAAACATTAGACTTTATTTCATCTACACAATGGCACATATTTTTCTTTAGTACACTTTCATTTTTGTCCGAGAATTCTTATAAATCCTGATATATTTTAAAAGAGAGATAAAAATTATAAGACTCTAATAAGTTTAAGCTATAGAGTCCTCATTTGCTTTCAAATCCCTTGGAAGGCCTTGGCAATTAACTCTAAAAGCAATATATTCTTGTAAAAGTTGCAAATGTAAAATATGTAGCCTTAAATAATTATATCCACTTTTTGTATCCATTCTAACTTTCATTCTATCATACTTCTAATAGTATCAAGGTACATTGTCATATCAATAATAATTTGTGGGATTCAGCTAAGGAGAAATGGAGTTAATAATGCTTTATTTGATGTATACTGGTATATTTATATGGCTCAAATTCAATGAGAGTCATCATTGTATGGTGATATTTATTTTTATGGAGGAATAACTTCCAAGATAACTCCTACTCCAATATGCTGAGACCTATCTGGAATTACAATGATAAAAAATAAATACATTTATACATTTTATGTCTATGAATATTTGTTATTTACAACTGAGCTTTTAAAATTAATGCCTGTTCTAATAAATATTCACATTAATGACTCAACTAGATGTGAAAATTAATTTCTTTTTTTAAAAAAAAAACATGTAACCTTCAAGATGCCTGTGATCTGGATGCATCAATGCCCAGATTTATGGCTTACATCAATATGCAGGGATTTAATTTTGTATTACTTTTTCTCTTATTATATTTTTTTATTTGAAGGGCTTCATTCTTACCCTGGGAATATGATAAGGCCTATCAGTTTTTAAGATCTCTTTAGACAGTCTTTTCAAATGACAGGAGATGACTGGGGAAGGCATTCCTGGAGTCTGTTGAGTCAGGTCTATTCCTTTTTCTGTTGAGGTAGTCTGCGATTCTCCAGTTCCACTCTGCCTTCAGTCTCCTTCCTCTTTCACAAGAAACAACTGCCTGTGGAATGACTTGTCACTGAGGGTGTAATGTATATGGGAAATGCCCTCAATTCAGCAAAATAATTCAGAATTCCAGTAACAATTCTAACATTTTCAAATCTTTAATGCTTTGCTCAATATTATTAGACTTTATTGAGTTTCTATTTTCAGTATGTTCTTCCCCCTCTCTGAGATATCTATATTCTTTTTAACCTGATAATACATTTTTTTTTAATCTATTTAACCTTTATTTTGTTGTGGAAAGAACGCATCACATAATGCCCTGTTAAAAGATTCTTAAGTTCACAATACAATGTTGTCAACAATAGACAAATTATTGTACGGTGATTCGCTAGATGTTATTGGTCTTGCTTAACTGAAACTTTTTATCTGTTGATTAGCAACTCTTTATATGATCTAACAGTATCATATAAGGGTATTTATCAAAAAGAATTGCTATCAGGATCTTAAAATGTCATTCTTTTTTGGTGGAGACAGAAAATCTCTAGTTGGTTTCTAATGTCTTGATGGAAACATTTTAAATACCTCCACTGTGGAGTGACTACTAAATACACAGGATAGAAAAGTGTGCAGAGGGGCGAGTGACTATTAAATCTTCTGACATGCTATTATCACTTAGAAATTATTTGGGGTTTGGGATTTTATAACCCAACAAAGTTGTTCTATTTATTTGCAAGTCTAATCAATCAATTTATAAAGCCCATCCTGAATAAAATAAAACTAATAGTGAGCAACCAGCAAGGAAAACAGCTAAAAGTAGCAGTTTATGCATGAGAGTTAAGCCTTATATATAAAAATTTATATTCTTATAATAATGCTTGTAATTTATAAATTATTTCATGGATTATACCTAGCTTAATAGATTATTTTGCAAATATTACATTGGATGTATTTATATAAAAGGATAACTTTCAAATATGACATTGGACCTACACTAAAATGTATGTGTCGTTTATTTGAAATTCAACTAAACTGGGCATCTTGTATTTTTATCTGGACATTGTAACCTTGACAGACTCTAGTAGATGTGATTGTTGATTATTTGATTCATACATTTCTAACTTGCTCTTCACTTTCAGTGTTCAGCGCCACTATCATACACCAAATGGATATAAAAACGCATCGCTTCCTAGTTTTTAAAGTCCTTAAAATACCATATTACTCCAGGGAACTCAGCAAACAAAGGAGATGATGCTTTGGGGATGTAGTAAGTCAGCTGTCAATGACTGCCAGTGGATCCAGGGTCAGAAGCCAGGGATCATGGAAGCTAGCATGGTTAGTGATAATCAGAATAGGTGATTCAACTCACATTTACTGAAGAATTGGATAATCTTCTTCCCAATAGCTTTTATTATTCCTTAGGTAGGGACAATTTATTCTTCTCTCTGTCTTTGTGATGTTCCCTAAGGAAGCAGCATGTAATTCATTCAAATGATTATGCCCAAATCATTGGAGATTTTTTTTAATTGCCTTGTTGTGTATGCAAAATATTTAAGACACCCTACATATTCCCCAGTGAGAAAATGTAAGGAAAGAACAAATTAACTAAATTTTCTCTCAGGTACTCATTCATTCATTCATTCATTCATTTTTCTTTCGTGTTTAAACCATAGCCAGTCATTCTGTAACCATATCTGAACTTTCATTGTGTTCTGCAATGGATGGGGATTTCACCTCTAACAGGGTTTTCTCTACTATAATGCCAGAAGTAATTTCCATTAGCTGTGCCAAGGAACTAACACTTAGTCAGCTGTCAATTAATTTCTCAGCTTGCAGTTGTCTTACTTGCATGGACAGCGAACCCAAATCTCGACATATGAGGAAAAGTTCTGATTACTGATGCTCAAATGAGGGCTTTCCTCTGACATTGTTATAGTAGAAACATTTATTCATGATTTTAGATAATCAGATTTATTATTTAGGATTCACAAAGAAGGCCAGTATTTTCAAAGATGTTAGATTACAGGTGTTTATTGAAATCTATGCTGCTCATGGGTCCAAAGATCTAGCATAATTTTTAATAAAATGAAACTCATTGATAAAACATTTTGCAAATTATCCCAGTAGAGTCAAAGTTTTAGAGTCTATATTTGCTTCTAATTCTCTTTTCTTACCTTTTCAGAACACTAAAAGTTCATTTATTTCTTTATGTTTTGTTTTATAGATAATATAGTTTGCTTTCTTTGTATATTTAATATTTCAAGGTACTATATTTTAATCTTCTTTTTGAGGAGAGTGGAGTTATACTTAGTGTTCCATTTGCCATGATTGGAAGTCCAGTCATATTTTTACATTTTATTTAGGTTTTGAAAAATCCCCGTATTTCCAGTACCAGACAATGTCTAGTTTTTCTTAGTGACTTAAGAAATATGTGTTAGATGGAGGACAGTGTTGAAGCTAAATATAATATCTGGTAGGATGAAAACCTGCTATTCTACCTGTTATTTGAAATGCATACTTAGATTCTGAATATTAGCATGTGGATATGTGTGCTGAAATCTTGCTTCCTAAGCAGTTTTTACAAATAATAACATTATCAATAGTGACTTCACTATGCATCTTTGCCTTTCAAAACACAAACAGGTCCTAAATTATTATATCTTACTGGATTGCTATAGATTTATGAAAGTTGCTTACATCAACAATATTTCTACTAGTTTCTCACCCTTTGCTCTCTTTCCTTCCAATATTTATAGCATTTTTTGATCTTATGCAACCTCGAGACCCAGATCCACTGAGATGCCTTGAAAATGTCCCTTGAGAAGCCAGACTGCATCCAAATATAATTTTGTTGTTGCTGTTTCATTAAGAGTAATCAGTGTCTAGACTAGAGAGATTCTGCACTCACCAAAAACACAGCAAAGAATTTATGTATATATATATGTGTGAATAACACATTTCTCTTCTGTAAAATTTGTTATCTTTCAGCAAAGAAATAAAGATGTGAAATCATTTTTTTAAATTTCTTTGTTTTGTATTATATTGCTTGTATATTTAAACCCGGACTAATCTCTACTTATCTGCCTTTAAAATATTGATCATTTGAATATCGTATATCAATATTAAGTGATTCCTTACCTATGAAGATATTAAGGAACCATGTAGATAGATATCAGTTTTCTAAGTAAACTAATATACTGTACTTCTTTCTGTCTTTGGTAAGTAAAATTTATCTATTTTAATGTTCTTCATAATTCAAGCTAACTTTGCATACAATGAAATTTTGTTAAGATAGATTTATCAATATTTGGGATATTAAAATTAATGTAAGTTAATCTCATATTTTGTTTTATAATACAATTTGAAATGTATCAGATTTACTGCAAATATTTACAATTTCACATTTGGATAGTTAGTTTAATTTTTTTAATTCCTTTTACACATGCTGTGTTCTAAATTGTGCATACATCTATAAATGATCTTTAATTGACAGAACTTTTCATTTAATTTAATAGTTGCATAAAAAAGGCAGCTGCTAGGGAGATCTATGAAAAAATGCACCTTTGAAATAGTCATACTATTTATTTATTGAAAGCCTTCCCCATATTGTTAAATCTGTTCAATAATTTTAAAGATCAAGTGAGTCATTATGAAAAATAATTTATTTTACTTATTTTACATTTAACAAGGCTAGTTTCCAAGCAATATCATGAGATGTGCATTGATTACTAAAATATAGGTAGATAAATAGATAAATAAACCACAGTAAATCGTATTTAAAAGCTAGAGATATACTTCAAATTAGAAAGATTTCAATTGCAATGCTTTCCAAGTTATATCTGATAGATATGAACCCACTAAATGCTTATCATGTTCTATCTATGTCTCGTATAGCTATTTTACTATCTAATTGGTTAAGTGTGTTTGATTTATATTCAGATCAGTGCTAAGTATTTTTTAAAATGATCTCCTTCAATTCTTTTAGCATTCTAGGGGATGTAAATATAATTATATACTAGCTCTAAGAAGTTAAATACCTTATCTTGTGAAATAAAATCAGTTTTTTTAACAACAGACATTGATCAGAGCTAATGGAGTCCTATCTTCTTTCCATAGTGGCGCACAAAATATTTTAATTAAAATAAAAAAGTGGTGTCAGTTAGAGATAATAATTGCAGTTTGATTCTCGTCATTTCTAAATTGGCACTCCAATTTAACAGAGAAAGGGAGACCCAGTTAGTTCTGAAACAAAAATGACATACTTTGAATATAAAATATAGACAACAAACAATTCAATGGAAATACACTGTTAGAAAGTCTGAAATTGTCTCAACTCTTTATTATAGGATGAAGACTATGAAGTATTATAGAACAATCGGTGAGTATATACATGTAAATCATTTATCATTTATCTGGTTCTGAATTCAAGAATTCAGGTGTTTGTTTAATTTTGTAAAGTTAATCGGTCTCAGAATGAGCAAGAAGCCTCCAAAAGTCCAGAAATGTGAGAAACATGACTCTGTTTCTACACTCTCGCATCAGTGACCATCCAGCTGCTCGTCCACAGACCCAGGGGGCAAGATTGGCCAGAAGCAAAACTGTGGCTGCTTTTAACAGGCATCAAGTAGGAGACAGGATTATGCAGCATGAGTTTACTTAAATGTTGCCATTCAATGCTTTCTCTGTTCAGGGAAGTAGTCAGAATCCTTGGTGCTTCTAAGAGTCATCTCTGTGGGTTCCTGAACCATGTTGCTTTCTGATTGTGGCTACTTTGCTTTCTACAGTAATGGATTTTGAGGTCAATTCCATATGTAACTTCAAAATGACCATGATTTTAAAACAACTTCTCATTCAATCATTTTATGTTCAAACACAAACAAACTACTAACCGATAATTAAGATGGATTAAAATTTAATATTCCAATAATACATATTATACATATTGTCAAATTAAGTATCCATGATAGTTCTCTGACTGTTAGTATCACTCTGCTATTGAAGCAGACATTTTAGAGACAGCCTGAAACTGTGAGACACAAGTTTTCGGACATTCATTTCTATGGAATATAATCACGCAAAACTATACATCAGTGTGACTGGAAAAATAATAAAGACCATATAGTTTACTTTAAAATATTATCATGAAAGACCTTGGAATGATCTTCACTCAAATACTGCCATCATTGTTGGTATGTGATCTCTTCTTTTAAGTATGTGTATTTATCATCTACATGTATCTATCATCTGTCTGTAATCTTATCTATATGAATATACATGTATTTTTACTTCCCCTAATTTTTGTGTATTTTAAAACAGATTTTGTGAAAAGAAACAAGCAAATGGCTACAGAGTTTTTTACAGTTGTTACTGAGTTTATTCTACTGGGATTGACAGACCGTGATGAACTGAAAATTATGTTTTTTGTTGTGTTCCTGGTGATTTATGTCATTACTTTGATGGGAAACCTGGGCATGATCTTCATAATTAAAATCACTCCCAAGCTCCATACACCCATGTACTTTTTCCTCAGCTGCCTCTCTTTTGTAGATGCCTGTTATTCATCTTCTATTGCACCAAGATGCTGATAAACTTCCTACTGGCAAAAGGCACCATTTCTTTCTCGGCTTGTATAGCACAGCATTTGTGTTTTGGAATGTTTATTACCACAGAAGGTTTCTTGCTGTCAGTGATGGCATATGATCGTTATGTGGCCATTGTGAATCCCTTGCTTTATGCTGTAGCCATGTCTAAGAGAAAGTGTGTAGGGCTGTTCATTGGATCATGGATGTGTGGAACAATTAACTCTTAATACACACAATAAGCTTGGTTAAACTGTCCTTCTGTAGGCTGAATGTCGTCAGGCACTTCTTCTGTGATATTCCCTCACTCCTAAAGTTGTCATGTTCTGACACTTCCATGAATGAATTATTGCTTAGTTTTCTCTGGAATTATTGCCATTGCTACTTTCTTGATTGTGATTCTTTCCTATGTGTTCATTGCTTTTGCTATTCTCAAGATTCGTACAAAGGAAGGCACACAGAAAGCTTTCTCTACCTGTGCTTCTCACCTCACTGCTGTGCCCATCTTCTATGGTACCTTAAGCTTCAGTTACATTCAACCGAGTTCTCAGTATTCTGTGCAACAGGAGATGAGGGTTTCTGTGTTCTATACACTAGTGATTCCCATGTTAAACCCGTTGATTTACAGTCTCAGAAACAAAGATGTAAAAAATGCCATGAGAAAGGTTGTAGAAATGAAACCTCTTCCCTGTTAATATCAAGTCCCGGTTTATCCCAAAATGCTTTAATTCTGGCAGTCATTTCTCACTTTCAAGAATTCCATTAATGTTAGAATTTTTAAGGATTCTGTATGTCCCTTAATACTACACACTTATTTGTCCCATGAAGTAGCAGCTTTAAAGGGAAAGCTATTTAATTCATTTAGTTACATCACAAAATTAATTGATCTTCTGATATTCTAGAGTATTAATATAAAAATCTATTTAAGATATAGTATTCTGTTTATGTCTTATGTCACTTGGAAACAATATTTTTAAAATAGTAACTAGCATTTAAAAAGACATTTAGAGTACTTCTAAGACATCTTTTTAAAAAAATTTTCAATGATATGAGTATCATTATGTAACAGGGATTTGTTTTCACTGACTTATATTTGAACTACTCTAAAGTAACTAATATTGAGCTAGATATTTATTCTTCTATTTCTGACTCACAGCTCCTAACATATTTGGGATTTACTAAATGATGAAACCTAAAAGATTGTCTTTAGGTTTTTAATGAGGCAGCAACTATAGAAGAGAAACAGATGACTGTTGCCAGGGGATCAACCATGAATTGAAAATCAAAACTTTTCACCAACCCTGATCTGTGAAGGTGGGGCAAAGGCTTCAGGCTAAATCCATCACAAATGGCCAGTGATTTAATCAATCTTAACACTGTAATGAAGCCTTTAGAAAAGCTCAGAAATAAAGGGACAGCTTCCAGATTGGTTTACTAGGACATCCAAATAAAGCATGCCTTGATGGTGTTTGGAAACCCTTCCACATACACACATAACATAGGAGCATGAATGAAATGTAAGTTGTGGTAAACCGCCAAACAAACATAATTAGACTCTCCCACTGCAGCTTTTCCAGAATCATGCAGTTTGTTCCATGTGTCTTTGTTTTCCTAGAAATGCATCTCTAAGAAATAAGGTGGCTGTACTGATTATTTTGATGTAATCACACAAATCTCAATTTCAAGCTAAGATTTTTTAATTTTAGTTTCATGCATAGAATGACATCAAGAATAATTTTCAGTGCTTAAATTTGAAAACCAATTCCAAATCTCTTTTTGAGCATCATCTTACTTCTTATACAAAATTCAAGCAAAAAGATTCCATAAACATATTTCATTTCCAGGAAACTTACCATTCATAAATGTTCCATTGAATATAATTACAATCTGGCAATGTAAGTTAATATTTATTGGCTCAATTATATAAGGATTCATATCATGTCAGTATAGTTTTTCTTCATTCTATGTTGTCCATTTTTACCATTAACAAACACTAATAAATTGGAAGGAAATAAATTTGCATTAATATTTAATGTATTTAAATTTTGTGTATTTCTGTATTTTTGATCTCCATGTACAGTCAAATCAGAAGAGGCACTCTGGAATAATTAAGATGAAGAGAGTAGAGAGAAATAGTGAAATGACTTTACTATTATTTGTATAGTTGGTAGCTTAGGCATATTAATGGTATATTAAATGTGCTACCAAATCTCTAGATATAAAGATAAAAAATAGTATTGATCATTCCTTAATGCATAATATAAAAATTAGAAACATTATTTTAACAAAGAGATTTTTCTATGTATGTGAAGTATGAGTCAACTTAATTATATGTGATAATAATCTTTCAGGAAGAATGAGAGTTTTCAACACTAAAGTATTTTCAACAAAATTATTTGTAGTAATTAAAATATATTAATACATAATGGCAATATGTATTCATAATAAAAGATTCAAATTTTGATATTGGCCATAGAATAATATTATCCTGTGTTAGATTCACAATGATCATGATCTTAAGTATAGAATGTTTATATGCTATCTAACCCCAAAAGAAAAAAAAGTCAAGTTCGTAAATTCAATCTATTATAAATCTTGGACCATATTTGTTTCTGTGCCTATTTTATTTTACTCTATGTATGCTATGTTGTGAACAATTTGTACCCCTTGTTACTTTAAGAGCATTTGTTATATATGTTAAAGAAAAAATAAAGATAATACGTGTGTCCTCCAACTATGTTCTTTTTTTCAAATTTTTTGATTTATTCAAATTTCTTTGCCAAAGTGAAATTAAAGCTCATTTGTAGAGCTCTCCCGTTTCATTATTAGTTTGCATCTTAACGATTTTGTGATTGCATAACCATGAACAAAATATCATTAAATATTTACTGTCTTTGATTTAGTTCAGCAATGTTTTCCATGTTCAGTATGTTAATCTAGCACTTATTTGGGAAAACATATAGCAAAACATTACATGTGTGTGTTTTATTGTAACACAATATGTATTTACTTAAATTTTATTTTTGAATATAGAAATACGATGGAATTCTGTATTTAGGCTTTGTATACAATGACTGCTATATTCAATTATTCTTTGTAGTAACTATGTTACATGCGTTGAATTGCACCATCATAAAGGAGAATTTATATGGTCTGGGAATGACTATCTTTAAAATGCTATAAAAATAGTTTATCTATAGGAAAATAGTCAATTAATGGATCTGTTACTAAATCTAAAATTAGATTCATCATAGGTATTAGCATGACCAAAATTATCCCAAATACTGAACACATCCCAAATCCAAAGCTCTTAGCCACTTAATTTCCCCCCAGTCCAGCACCAGCCTGAAACTCCTGTTCTGCACTCGCCTAAAACCCCACCTCAGGCACTAGCCCGACACCTCACCCGCTGCCCCCATTGGGCCTAGTGATAGTTCGATTGGCCCTGGTTTTAATTATAAAAACAAGGTAGTCTATTTAAATCATAGTTTAATCTATGCATATAATTCACTCTGATGGGACAGACATTGCTTTTATTCACAGATTTTAATGCTTTATGGTTGTAAAAAAACAGAAGCATTTAATGATTTTGTAAAAAATAAAGATTTCAATTAAAATTTTACATTCTTCTATTTCTAAATATTAAACAAATAAGTCCATCATTTCTGCAAAATCATTTTTGACTGTGATGACCCAGGTATAATTCTATAAATAACCAAGTTTTTAAAATGCGAATATAACATATGACAGTATAAAAACTGAATTTTTACTGTCTTCCCTATAACTAATTGTATTACCGAGTTATAACTCACTTTATTAAGTTATATATTATATAAATATACTGACCTAAATGATCATATATTTTGCTATTATTTAATGTATTATCACATAAACCTTTGTTAAAATTGAAAATATATCATAAATATTTTAATTCTTATCATCAAACAGCAAATAAACGTAAGATTGAATGTAGAAACAAAATAAACTTCTTAAGCACGATGTGGCATGGAGTGCAAGAAACTCCACATGCCCTTATGATGTTAAATCCTATCATTCACAGTTCTAGAGTGTGCCACTTACATCTAGAATTAGAAGAAGTGCTTCCTATACCATGGCTTTGAGAACAGTCTGTCTCATAACATTCTTATTCAGTTCTCAGTGGTTTCACTTTTTCCAAGGAATCCGGAGGTATATGTAGTACCAATATGTCATTTCCCTTTTCTTCTTTTTTGCACAATGTCCTGCTCTTTAATTAAGTAACTATATACAGATGCAAATTAACAACTGACAATATCATAATCATCATGGGTTATTAAATGTTTTATAAAACACAGGGTGTTCTTTATTCTAAAAAAATATATTTCATTTTCATAGTTATAACTTTCCATTAGTATTTCCTCACTCCCTTGTGTGTGTGTCTGTGTGTCTCTCTCGTTTTGTCATTCAATGAGAAATGTATATATGTTGGTTGCTGAAGCATCTTTCCAAATAATTTATGGCTATTAATGAGTTAATGTTGTTTCTTTTATCTACCTAACACTTTGGTGGATAGCCTTTGGATATTTACAGGAATCCAGAAGAATTAAATATCTTGTACATCTTGAGCAAGGTATTTCTTCACGCTTTAGACTATATGAATGTGACATTCTAAAACAGCATGGTGTCCAACCTTCATGACACCTTGTGATGTTATCTCTTTCCCCATGGTGTCACTCAAATGCATCTCCTAGGCACAATGCTGTGACTCCAAAATTGTAACACAGGGCATTTAAACCACAAGTTGGTTTAGAGCCAGAGCTGAGGTAAGGAAGACAAACAGATACAAATAACTCTCCCATGCAAATACTAGATGTTGTCATCAACAAATACTTGCTCCAGGAAGAGGGGTTGATTTTTTTTTAAGGTGATTACATATCTGTTCTCATGGCCTTTAATGTTTTAGTAGCTCAACAATATCAGAGTCAATATATTATCTTGTCCTTAGTAATTTCTTAATTTTGGCTGAAACTCACAAAAAAATTAAGTATAAGTAACAGAAGATGCTGGAGAAGAAAAATGCACCTCCAAATACTTTCTTTTTGAATAAATACTATTTATTACTTCTATTGGTCTTAGTAAAATTCCTCCCACAAATCACTGACGTTAGACATTTGACTTTCTTGAATTTATTCTTGTTCTCAATCTTTATTTCTAAAATGGTGCCAAACTTCTGAAGACAGAAAACATTTCTCAAATGTTAAGCTCATTTTTCATTTTTCAACATATTTCCTGAAGCTGAATACTAAATCTTACTTCCCCTTTGATTTAGAACTGATCTACTTAATCAGACTTTGCTTTGAATTCACTTGTAATTGCTTTCAACTTGAGCAAAACCTCTCATAGAAAAAGTCCTGCTTAGTTTTCATTTCCTGAAGTTCACATTGACTTAACAATATACTTACTGAATTAATTTTCTGTGCAAGAATAATTATATTATTTAAAAAAACTCTGATATTTCTGCTATTTGAATCTTAAATCTGTTAATGTGAAATATTATCCTGTCATCATTGAAATGACATCAGTTGAAGAATGAAAATAACATAAGATGTGCTACTTGAGGAGCATTAAGTCTTGAACATAATAATACCAAGCTTTGAGATTTGTCCAAACACCTAACACCTTGTTGAAATCTGAGAATTCACTTGACTTTTTCAATCATCAGTTTATATTCTGAGGAGATAAAACTTAGTAGAAATTATGTTATGGAGTTTTTTTGGTAAATAAAATTATCAATAGACAAGCGAAGTCTCTCACATAGTACTCAAAAGAGTGAGCTATTATTACCTGGTAGTCTCTTTGACCATCTCAAAGATGCCTTTTACTTGCAACAATACTTTGATCATATTTATCCTCATATGACCCAGTACGATTCACATTTTGCCTCCTAAGATTTTATTTTAACTTTCGTATAAGTTTTAGGCTCAAAGCATAGTTGAGCAGAAGGCACAGAGATGTCTCATATATTCCCTGTCCTCAATGTATAGCCATCTTAATATTAACATCCCTTCCCAGAATCATATATCTTGTTAAATTCGAAGAATATACACTGGCATATAATTTTCATCAAAACTCCGTAGTTTATATTGCTTCACCCTTGTGGTTGAACATTATATTGGTTTGGTCAAATTCACAACTCACACTCACTATTCTTTCATGCAAACTATGTTCACCAAAATTCTCTGAGCTCCTCTGATTCAGCCCTTCCTCTGCCCTAATTCCTGAAAACCACTGATCATTTTGCAGTCACATTGTTTCTCCTTATCCAGAATGTAGTATAGTGAAATCATGTAGTATTTTTAATACTGTCTGACTGTATACTGTTGACTTGCTTCTTTTAATTTGAAACATGCATCTAAAATTTCTCTGTACTTTTCATGACTTGATTTCTCATTTCTAATTAGTGTGTAGTAATATTCCGTATTGTGTATATACCACAGTTTTGCAGTTTTTTTTTTTTTTTTTAACCTATGCACCTATCAGAGGATATCTTGGTTGCTTTGTAGTATGTACTTTTGAGTTTTATCCCAAATATTTTAACTGAATGCTCATTGTCTAAAATGAGGTTTTTACTGCATACGGAAAGCAAGCAAATATTATAGACTAGAAAATCTCAGAAACACTAAGAAGAATAAATATGAGCAAAAAGGCAATGAAAAAAAAAAAAGGGCAACACAAGGTCAAATGCAGAGTAACATGAAACCATGTTATACAGAAGTAAAGATAATTATGAACTTTCCATATATCAGTCTCTTTTGTATCATAATAATGAATAGTCAAAGAATAGGGTTATATACCTTTGTTTCCCACAGGAAAGACAATTAACAGATGCAGGTAAACAATGAAGGTCAACTAAAATAGTGTGTAATCAAAACTCGCGATATATATGGAATGTGTCCAACCTCTCTCCACCAAGGCGTGTCTAAAGTCTCATTTTAGCAAGCTGAATCCTACCTACAAAGTTATGTTATTGGTTTGCAAATACCCACAGATCATACTTTTAAGGTCTGTTGACTTTTGATTTTCTTTCTGTTCTTTCTTTTGAGCACACTAGCATTTCTTTTGTGCATGTATATGTTACTTAAAAATGCTATAGTATGTTTTATTTTTGTATTTAGTATGTCAATGTATCATTCTTTAAAATATTTTTGTGGATTATGGAATCACGTTACTTAAAGTGTGATAGTATGTTTTATATTAAGTTCATCATTGTAGCATTCTTTAAAATATTTTTTGAGTATTGTGGAATTATATTTAGTTTTCCATGGATGGGTGGAAGTGAAGTCCCACTATAGTTTTCCTTGTTTGTTTAGTTCAGCTACTGCCTCTCTATATCCAACATATGTCTGTAATGTCTGTGTTCCCTAAATTTATTTTGAGTGAATGAGAGTATTGAAGTGAAATGTAATAAAGATACATGAGTAATACCTGTTTTCTATCTATTATATATTATGCAGACTTTAGTTCTGAAATGCAATGTCTTGTGTGTATATGTGTGGAGAGACGTTGCTTCCTAAGATGTTTTTAAAAGCATAGCATTATCAGAATCTGTTCCACAATTCATCTTTGCTTTATGTAAGAGTCAAGTCCTACAATAGTGCATCTTATAAATGCTATACAATTTTTTCAAGTTATTTTCATTAGTATTTCTACACTTTCCTCATCTTAGCTCTGTAGTTTCTTCTTTTAATTATAACATGTTCACAAAACACAATTTAGAGAAAACCATTTCCATTGAGATACTTTGAAAGTGTCCCTTGAGAACCCAGAACGTAATCCAAAGAGCATTGTTTATTGTAATTGCTGCATCAATGGAGTGATTGTCAGAACATTGGGACTTCTGAGCTTATTAGAACAAAAGTAACAGAAAAAGAATAACAAAATATATGACTTCTTTCAAATTAGTCATATTAGAAGGAAGAATTAGCTATAATAGCATTGGTTTACTTTTCTATTTTTTTTTTTTTTTTTTTTTTGCTTTGGATGATTTTAAGGATTTTTCCAACCTGGGATAATCTCTGGTTATCTGTCTTTAAAATATCAATTATCCTTAAACTTAATACAAATGAGTGATTCCATGTCTATAACAATAGAAACTACGTATTTGTATGTGAACATTTTAAATAAACTGATTTTTTAAACTTTCTTTTATCTTTGGTAAGTTAAATTTATTTCATCTATTTCATATTTAGCATTTATTTTGCATATGAGTAAAATAGGAAATATGATCAGATTTATAAATTATGAGATTAAAATCCACATTAATTTAACTCATGTATAACTATAGAATTCAATTTAAAATATTGCCATTAAATTTGCTGCAGATATTTTTAGGTTTTTTGGGTTAGTTAATTCAATTTTGAATTCTTTTTAAGCTTGTTATTTCAAAAATTACAATTAAATGTATATATGTGACCTTTCATTATGGAAAATTTCCAGTTGATAATCAGAGTTTTAGAAGAAAGGCAGGTACAAGTAAACTTATGAAAATGCCTCTTTGAAGTATTCAGACTTTTTATTTACTGCAAGTTGTGATACTATAAAAAATATGCTTCCTATTTTTCATTGGCTGTATATAGAAATAAATCTATTTTGAAAACGATTGTTGATTTTTATTTTGAAATTATACTGAATTCACATTTAAAGCTCAAGTATTTATTTATAGATTCCTTTAGATGTCAACTTGCACTCATGACATGTAATAAAAGCAATTTTACTTTCTCCTTTTTCATCTAGATACTTTCTATTTTTTTTCTTGCTGTGTGGTATTGGATACTATCTTTTGGGCATAGAATTGGCAAAAAAGAAAAAAAACAGTATTACTTGCCTTGTCCTAGATCTTAGTGGAAATATATTAGAATTTTAGATATTTACATGATGTTAAATGTATTTTTTTCAGTTTCAGAAAGCTCCATGGAATATCAGACTCCCCCCAAATTTTATTCCTAGTTAAAACATGGTTATGTACTGGATTAGTTCAGTGGAGCACAGACCACAGACATCCCAAGGTCACCAGTTCAAGACCTGGATCTGGGGTAAATAGCCAAGATGAACAACTAAATGAAAAATAAAGTTATTTTCCACCTCTCTCTCCTTGCCTACCTGCCTGCCTCATCAGCTACATTCCTGCTTGCATTTTCCTTAAAAAATATTTCTTAGTAAATACTGGAATTTCCTAGTATTTTATGCACTTTTGAGGTGTTAGAAAAATGAATTTTCTTTTGAAGTTTCTTAACATAGTGACTTTATTTTAAATGTTGTAGTTAAGAATTTTTAAACCAAATATATATTTCCAGGATAAACTAATACAGTATTTTTTGGCTTTTACATATAAGTCCATTATACTAAATTTCTATTTTGAATTTTCACATAAATGGTCACGACATTTTCTGTTATCTTCTATTCTTATAATGTCATTGTCTGCTTTCGGTATCAAGAGAGGCTTTCTTTGTAAAGAGAGTTGGTATATGCAAATCCACTGAAGTTTTCTGAATAGGTATGTACATATTTGGTTACTTTTTTTTCTAAACATTTGCTAGCATTTGACATTCAAACACCTTGAATTGATTTTGGGAGAGGAGGATTATTTATTATATATATTTTCATATTGTGATATATTTAATCCTGAAAATTTTAAACTATTTTTCTTAGTGTATTATATATGAAAATTTTTTCACATGAAAATACATCATATACCCCTTTGTGTCATCCTGATCTAAATATGGATTGCTTGTTACACACACCCTTACCATCTATAATTCTTATATTTTATTATTCTAAAATCTATGGATCTTTCTGAATCATTATTGTAAAATATATTAAATTTTACTAACTTTCAAAATATCATTTGCAAAGTTATGTTTCTTTCATTTTTTAGTTTTTATATTTAATGGAATATAGAAGAATTTCAGTATGTTTTATATACCTACTTAATAAAGAATTGCATACTAACTTTTAAATGAATCAATAATTAATTTTCTTCTTAGTTTATCATTTGAAAGAATATCCAAAGACACACCAATATATATCTTAGAAGCAGTATATTGGTGTATGTGTTAGTCACAGTATATATTTCATATACAGATATTAGAACATTTCACCTTACTTCAGTATTAAAATCAAAAGTCACAGAAAATAACAGGAAAAATATAAGCAAAATGTAGTAATTAAATATGATCATAATCTCAGTAAGCAATATTAAGTAATATTGTTTCCCTAATTTCTAACACAGATTTTCTAGAATATTATACTTATTTTAGTAAAGTTCATTATACTATATATACTAAGTCAAATAATAATTATATATACTAAGTTTATATAATATTTGCATACTCAAAAGTTACTAAGATAATACATCTTAAGTGTTCAAAATATTATACTTATTTTAGTGAAGTTTATACTTAGTACCTTATTTTTATAATTTTTAAATCCCTACATAAACTTCAATAATATTTATCTTTTTATTACAATATATAAAATATAACTTCTTTGGAATGAATTTCTCTTATTCAAATTTAATTGATCAGTAGGGAATTTTATGATGCTGTACAAAGCTGATATTCAAATTTCCCTATGATGAATATAAAGTGGCACAAATTTTCAGTTTTAAAGTCAAACAAAAAGTGGGGATTTAAGGACTGTCTATGGGAATTATGTCTAGAAGACAAACTATTTATATGAAATGCTACATATCGTAATTTACTTTTATTAGAAATGTAGCATAGATCAACTGTGGGATTAGATAATTTTTCTTCCTTACAAAGCACAATGTCAATGAAAATTATTGATGCCAATAAACATATATAACACATTCATATGAACACATTTTGATGAAAGTCAGTCACAGGGAGGAGTCAATAAATCTTGTGCAAATAATCATATGCAAAAATACAAAAAACAACCATAACACACCTTATTTACAATAAGTTGTTTTAATTTCCAGAGATAAGGATGATTAAAAATTCATTAGACAAAATATACAGGTAGGGGTAAGATAAGTCTGATAAAATAAAAACAAAAATGAAATCTCCCAAGGGTGAAATCAAGAAATTGACCTTTCTTCCCCAACTTTACTGAGCTGTAATTAACAATAACTTTGTTTGCTCCTAAAAGTGTATAACATGGTGTTTTAATACACTTATATATACAATGCAAGTGCAATTTAGCTATTGCTAAGAACCTGCCGTGATGTATAATGACCATTTCCTTGTGATGTGAACATTTAAGATGTATTACCTTAGTAACTTTTGAGTATACAATGCAGTGTTGTTAACTATAATTACAGAAATTTATCTTAATCATTGTATCTACTCATGTAGTGAAATGGACTGATACAGATGAATAATGTGATGATCTTATGAGTTACTGAATTGCCAAGTATAATGAGCTGATAAATGCTCTACTTTTCATATACCGGCATAAGCGTACAGAAAAGAGCAGGGCCCTAAGATCCTCAAGTGGAAGAGGAATATTTAATCAAATTTAGATGACAGCTGATCTCAAATCATCCCACCTCACAGAGCCTCCTTGAAATCACAAAAAGATATTAGCACATTCGTTGGAAGATTATGAAGGCTTACATAATACATGCATATACATAAAACAAAGACACATGTCAACATTGAGAAGTTTATTTAATAGTTGAAATAACTTAAGATTCCTTTTAACATTTTTCTATAGCTATTCTATTTCCTCATTCCCACAGATCATACTCATCCTCTTCCTCTATCCTTAAGATTTTTATCCCCTAACCCGCTCTACCGTAATATGACATTTACTTTATTAAAATATAATTCATCTCTTCCCAACAACTAAGTCGATAAAGAGGCAAAGACTTTCTGCTTTGTTCACTTATGTTTTTACAGCACGTAGAAGATAAAACTGGCACTAAAACACATCTAAATATATGTTAAACATGTATGATATTCCCTCTGTATATGAAATTTGAAGCCCATGACCTAATGTATATAACTTACATTTTTATTAACTTTAAGAAAAATAATTACATAGTTTTGTCCACACTCTTTGTAGTGCATATTTTACATCCTTGTTCCTCAAACTATAGATCAAGGGGTTTAACATGGGAATAACGAGGGTGTAAAATATAGATGCCATTTTATCAGTGTCGAAGGAATGACTGGACTTGGGCTGCACGTACATAAATATCAAAGTGCCGTAGAACACTGTGGTCACCGTCAGGTGGGAGCCGCAGGTGGAAAATGCTTTGTGTCTCCCCTCTGCAGAGTTCATTCTGAGGATGGTTACAAGGATAAGCAGGTAAGACACAAGAACAATCAGAAGAGAGAAAATTAAATTAAAACCTGCCGAGATAAGAATGATTAATTCTATTTCCTGGGTATTGGAACAGAGCAAAGTTAGCAAGGGGAGACTGTCACAGAAGAAATGACTGATGACGTTGTAGCCACAGAAAGATAGTTTAAAAATCTCTATGGTAACTAGAAGAGAAACAAATGTGCTGTAGAGATAGAGAATTGCCACCAGCACATGACATATTCTTTGTGACATGATGACTGTGTAGAGCAGAGGGTTACAGATGGCCACGTAGCGGTCATAGGACATTGCTGACAGAATAAAAAGTTCACTTATAATGAACACCAAAAAGAAAGCTAACTGTGTAGCACAAAAGCAATAGGAAATTTTACTTTGTTCCACAACAAAATTTACTAACATTTTTGGTCCCACTGCTGTCGAATAACCAAGATCAGTTAGAGCCAGGTGTCTGAGAAAGAAGTACATAGGTGTTTGTAGTCTGGATTCCACCTTGGTGAGGACGATCATGCCCAAGTTGCCCACCAGTGAGACCAGATAGATGATGAGGAAAACCGCAAATAACGGAGCCTGCAACTCTGGGCGGTCAGTGATCCCCAGGAGGATGAATTCAGTGAGCACCGTGAGGTTGTGTTGGTCCATTCAGGTTCATCAGAGTACTTTTTCTAGATAGAGAAATTAGCATGGTTAATACAGTTTATGTATTATTTCTTGTAGAATATTTGTTATACAAAGCTAATATAAATATATACATAAAATTCATCTTTGACATAAGCCTGTAATACTTTAAAGGAAAAATAATGTTGAAGATCGTCAGGATACATAATACCACAGTGACAAATAAAATGCATTAAATATTAAACATATGTATTTGCTAGATGTGACTCGAAATCATTTTGTGTTTTAAGCCTACAGGAATCACTTCAAAATATATTATAGCTCATAATACAGATAAGCACATATATAGTTACATAGACTCTTTAAATAACCCTAAAGACTCACTAGTAAAAATTATATGAGAATGAGGTAGATGACATTGAAAGTAATATAATTTTTTTTTTATTTAAGTGATTATGAGAACTAATGCTTCTGTTAAAAAGATAACAGAAATGTCACTAAAATGAAATTTCAGATTAGGAGTCGGCATGAGCTTTAAGTAGACAAAAGCATAAAATTTTATATTATCTATAGGTAATAACATGTAATGTGCTCTTAACTCACTTAATATCTTGCTTGTTAATTTGTGAACAGACACCAAATCCTAAGTGCACCCATCTTTCTTATATTGGGAATATGGAAAAGCATAGCAATAAGGAGAAGTATAATAAAAATTATCAACAATTGCAATCAATTCTTGTGTTTTGCATATTGTTCATTTTTTAAATTTTTCTCTAATATCAAGGAAAGTCATAAAATTAATAAAAACACAATAAGTACTAATTTATTTGTAAGAACAGGAGGGAGAAATACTTTTCCTCTCACTAGTTTTGGGGTTTTATGGAAAAAAACAAATTGATTATTGATACTTTACCAAATTTGATATTTTATCTTTATTTTTTTAAAGATAAATAATATTTGAGATGGTTGTTATTTTTATCAGATCCCACTGGAAATGAAATACCGAACATTATATCATTACTGTAAAAACAGGTTATCTTAATTCCTCATAATAGTC
This sequence comes from Solenodon paradoxus, assembly GCA_004363575.1. Classification (NCBI taxonomy): domain Eukaryota; kingdom Metazoa; phylum Chordata; class Mammalia; order Eulipotyphla; family Solenodontidae; genus Solenodon; species Solenodon paradoxus. Next base: position 70,442 of record RJWH01002831.1, read on the forward strand.
AAATAAAAAGTTTCACACATCATGTCAATTTCATTCTTCATTTCAATATATAAATTGATAACATAACAATAGGTTTGTTTAAAAATAATTATATGTTAACTCATTTTAAGAGGGTTATGACAACTTTTAAATTGTGATTAAAGTATCACGGGCCTCTATTGGGGGTATAATTTTTATGTTGAACATAAATATTTTATAAATACTATGACAATGAAGTTTCAAAAATATCCATGAGAATTTAGTCTCTCAACCTAGCTGAAAATTTTAAAAAGTATTTTTTTATATAATATGCTGAAAAAAAAAGAGAGGGTCAGTTCATGCTCAAACCTTACAATTATTAGAAAGCAGAAAATTGAATGAGAAATGGTCACATTTTGATAGTTTGCCATATAATCAAGTAGAATGTTTCAAATGCTCTTGAAGCATTGTGACTATTGGTAACAAACAGAATCTCATGAAGCATTTTACTGTTCTTACCTGTAATAAAGTCTCTGTCTTCACTACTAATGTGTCTCAACATAGCACATGGAGAACAATTTATAGATTTTATCCACCTTTGGAGAATTTCCCTGAGGAGATGCCAAGCGATTTGTTAATCATCCCTAAAGCATATGAGAACATAACAACATGTCTGGATGTTGTTCTTTAACTGTCAGGGGCAATGCATATACTCTAGTGGGTAAGATTCTGTCTTTATTTTTCTCTCTGTCTCTTTGTCATCTATCTAGCCTTGTCATTTAATTTTTCAACTTCCGTTTTTCACTTTCTAAACTTTCCATTTATACCACACAGGACTCTTGATTAAAATGCCTCTTTAATGCATAGAAGTCTCTATTTGCACAATGGTCTCCTCAAATAGGGGACTGAGTGGAGTGTTAGATGCAGCTCTAGTATGCTATTTGAAAGTGTAAATGGAATAAAATGATACATTATATAAATATGAGGCATTGTCTACTTCCTTTGTATTGTTTTTATTATTTTTACTTCTTTCAAAAACAGTAAGATTTTCATTGAATTTTCTCCTTCATTGCATATAAATATATATGTATGCAATTATTAAACATACTATTGGTTTGCAAATTCCATTAATGCATTTTAAGTCACTTTACTTACTATCCATTGATGTTATAGTTCTTTATGAATTATAGTCTATGATATAGTTTTGTAATTATTTCTTTTTTTATGGAATCATACTCATTTTAAGTTATTTTAGCTTTCTTCTCAGTCTATGGGTATTACCACTGTGCCCATCATCATAGTTCTAACGTCCTTTAACCACCACCAGTTCCCTCCTTCCTTTCCTCCACTTTCCCACCCCACTAGGAACCGTCATCTTGTACCCTGTGGTGTTTTTTTGGGCTTAAATGTTTGTTTCATTTAATTATATGTTCCATATGAGTGAATCCATCCTATATTTTTCTTTTTCTTTCTGACTTGTCTCATTTAACATGAAGTCCTCCAGGTCCATCCAGATGGCCTTCCTTCTTCTCCTTTTCCTCCTCCTCCCCCTCCTCCTTCTTCTTTCCTCTTCTTTTCTTCTTTCTTCTTTCCTCTTTCTCTTCCTCCTCCTCCTCCACCTTCTACTTCTTCTTTCCTCTTCTTTTCTTCTTTCTTTTCCTCTTCTTCTTCTCTTCCTTCTTTTCTTCTTCCTCCTCTTCCTCCTCTTCTTCATCATCTCCTCCTCCTCCTCCTTCTTCTTCTTCATCTTCTCCTCCTTTTCCTCCTCCTCCTTTTTCTTCTCTTCTTTTTTTTTTTAGCAGCTGCATGCAATTCCACCATAGCATCTTTTATCTGGTCATCTGTTAATGGTCATTTAGGTTGTTTCATTATCTTGGCTATTGTAAACTGTGCTGCTAGGAATATACAGGTGGAGATATCTTTACTTATTATAGATTCTGTGTTCCCTGGCATATGCCTCGGAGTGGGATTGCTGCTTCAAAAGTTAGTTCCATCTTTCTTTGTTTAAGGAATCTCCACACTGTTTCCAGAGGTTGCACCATTTTGTATTCCCACTAATATTGAAAGAGGGATACTTTTTCTCCACATCTCCTCCAACACTTGTTTTTTCTACACCATTGGATATCGGCAATTCTAGATGTTGTGAGGTGGTATCTCATTGTGGTTTTTGTTTGCATTTCTCTGATGATGAGTGATGTACAATATATTTTCATGTGTTTGTAGGACATCTGTGTCTCTTTGGTAGATGTCTGTTGATTTCTGCCCACGTTTTGAATGACTAGTTTACTTTCTATTGTTGAGATGTCTGAGTTCTTTGCATATTTTTTATATTAGCGCTTATCTGATATATGCTGTGTGAATATTTTCTTGAAATTGGTGGGCTGCATTTTTTTCAGTATTGTTTTTGTTGTTTTCATTGTGCATAAGATTTATAGCTTGATGTAAACCCAATTCTTTAGTTTTACCTTGGTTACTTTTGCTATTAATTCCCCCAAAGATTACTTTGAGGGTGAGGTCATGGAGTGTTTTCCCCACATTGTCTTCCAAGTATTTTATCATTTTGGTCTTATGTCCGTGTCTCTAATCTATTTTGGGTTAACATTTGTGTATGAGAATGATCTAGTTTCATTTTTGTGCAGATGTTGTCCAGTTAGTTTCCCAATACCACTTACTAAATAAACTTTCCATCTTTTATTGTATGCTCTAGGCAACTTTGTTGAAGTATAACTATTCATATAACTGTGATTTTATTTCTGAGCTTTAAATTTTATTTCAATGATCAAGGCTCTTGTTTTGGGGGAGAATTTTTATTACTGCATCAACTCTGTGCTAGTGGTTGGTCTGTTCAAGATGGCCATATATTCTTGGTTCAGTTTTGGGAAGTTATGAGTTTCTAGGAATCTGTCCATTTCTTCATGACTAATTAATTCATTGATATATAGCTGCTCATAATAGTCTGTCATAATCCTTTCTATTTCTGTATTGTCAGTTGTGATCTCATCTCTTTAATTTATGACTATTCTATAAAAGTATGTTGGTTTATTCTTTTGAGTCTAGCTAGGTGTCTATCAATCTTGTTTATTTTCTTCACAGAACTAATTCTTGTTATATTTATCCTTTGAATGGTTTTGATGCTTTCAATTTCATTTATTTCTGCTCTGTATTTTGTTATTTCCTTGCAACTAGTGATTTTCAGTTTTGATTATTTTACCTTTTCTAGTTCCTTCTGGTGTGAGGTTAGGGATTTAATTTGGACTCCTTGGTTTATAGTTTGTATGGCTATAAATTTCCCTCAGAACTGCTTTTGCAACAACCCACATTCTCTGCTAGTACTCTCATTTCCACATATCCAAATATATAGATAGATATAATGAAGGTATATAGATATACATTGTATAGATACAGATTATATAGATATCTTAGTGGGAAGAATACCCTGAATATATTTGTTAGGTTCCTGTCTTTATTTCTTTGTTGATTTTCTGCCTGGATCTATCTATTAATATACGTGAAATATTGAAGTCTCCTACTATTACTGTGTTACTGTCACTGTCTGCTTTTTGCTCTGTTGGTATTAGTTTTATATATTTATATGGTTCAGCATTGTGTGCATATATGTTAATGATATTTATTCTTGATGGATTTCCCCCTTGACCATACATAGTGCCCTTCCTTGACCCAAGATATTATTTTCAGATAGAAGTTTATCTTCTTTGAAATTAGTATTGTCATTCCTGATTTCCTTTCATCACTGGTGCTTTTAGATATTTTTCCATAGCCTTTGACTTTAAACCTGTGTTTGTGTTTGGATCCGATATAGAAGCGTAATATTGATGGATACTGTTTTCGATCCATCAAGTCACTCAGTGTCTTCTGATTGATACATTCAGCCCATTCACATTTATGGTGATAACTAATACATAGGTTTTATTACTATCATTTGATTTTTTGTTATCTGTGTCTGTTGATTTTTTTCCACGTTTATTTTTATTTTCTTTTTCCTTTACATGGTTCTCAGTGTCAGTTTTTCCACTTTCATCTATATTTCAGGCAATTATGTTTTTAAAGTTAAGTTTTGTGGCTCTGATATGGATTATCACCATATTTACCTCTCTAGGATTGTCTTTTACAAACTGTTATCATATTTTATATGTTCATACAGATTCCATAATTTAATTTTCACCAATGGTGATTTTTGTTTTCTTCTACAGAGAAGTCTTTTGTAATCTTCACCAAGTTTTCCCTACAATTGCATTTTTCAGAACTGTAATATGATTTAATAGTAAGGATTTAATAGTAAGGACAATGACATTTGTATAATATATGTACATAGCTCATTTTCACCAGTTTTCCATGTATGCTTTTGTATGTTTTCACTCCTATGCAAGTGCTTACATTGATGTAACCACCATCACAGTCAAACTCACATCTCTCTGACTCATTCATTATCCTTAACCACTGGCAACCACTACTATTTTTCTATAACTATAGTACTGTCTCTTAAAAAACAATTTATAAATAATGCATCATCTGTAATCTTTTGAAATTTACTTATTTTCATTAAATGTTTTAGAGTTAGAGCTGTACTTTATGGCATATACATCATCATTATTGTCTTTTTATTTTAATGAGGAAATTTTGCTTTATATTAGCAATGTGTAAGATAAATATGATATTAAACTTACATTTGCATATAATACAGTAAATGTGTCATTTCCTCTGTTCGATAACAATGCAATTAATTCCCTTAACCCTCTTTGCCATCCTTACCCATCTGTCTCTCATGCTGCCTCTCACTGATTTGTTTTTTCTGGCTAAATGTATATTGTTGGCTGATTGAGTTCAATGTTTTGAAACCTACTTTTGTTTAGTGTAGTTCATTTATTTGCTAATTATTCCTAATACTACATATGGGAAATATCATATGATGTCTGTCTTTCTCCTCTGCCTTATTTTGCTAAGCATAATTTCCTCCAACTCCATCATGTTGCTACAAATGCAGATTTTTACCTTTTGATAACCGCATAGTATTTCTTTGTGCATATAACAGACCTTCTTTATCCATTCATCTGTTGGGGGATATTTAGCTCTTTTCTAGTTCTTGACTATTTTAAATAACTTGCTCTGAACATGGGGTGCATATATATCCCTGAGTATATATTTTATTGTGTTTTAGGGTAAATGTAAAGTTAGAATAGTACTGGATCATATTAAATTTCTTCTTAATTTTTTGAGGGATCTCCATAATGCTTTCCATAATGATCACACCATTTTACACTCCCACCAGCAGTGTATAAGTTATTCCTTTTCTCCACGTCCTCTCTAACACATGTTTCTATTCCTTTGGATAATGATCATCCTAAAAGGTGTGGGCTGATGACCCATTGTTTTCATTTGCATTTCCCTAATAATGAGTAGAACATCTTTTCATGTGCCAGTTGACCATTTATATGTCATATTTAGAGAAGTATCTATTATTATCATCTGTCCATATTTTGATTATCAAGTAGTATTTTATATTATTGATATTCCACATTGTTAAACATTTATTCATGAAAAGACATGTGAATTCTTTACAGTTTTTAATCATTATAAATAAAGTCTGTATTAACATTCTCTTTAGATGATTGTTTAAATGTAAGTTTTGATTCTTCAGAGTTTCCAAGAATGTGATTGCTATGTTTAAATTTTGTTAATTATTCAGTAACACTTTCGTATATTGTGTTTTCGAACTCTTGTTCAAAAACCCTTTATATTTTGGTTCTATATAGATTTTCCTTTATGCTTTTGAAAAATGGTTTTTCTTGGTTTTGCATTCTACCTTTCAGAGCTTATTTGTTGCAGTTATATTTTGTATGGGGTTGTTACCTTTTTTTTTGTTTGAAGTTTATTTTTGCCTATGAATGTTTGCTTCAGAAAAAAATATTTTTTAGAGTATTGTGCAAGTATTTTATTAGGGTTGTATGTTCATGAATAAATAGACTTTTTCAAAGGTCTGTCTCTGAAATCTCTAGTCTGTTTCTTTGACTCACATGTTTTTCCTTCCACCAATATTACAGTACTCATACTTGAAGGGATTTAACTATTTTATGCCAGAGTCTGGGAGATTTTCCCAGACAGAAGTTCTCTGATGTTAACAGAGCTAGAAGCAGATAACAAATGAATGCCTCTGCAAAATTTACCGAGGCAGAAGTTCTCTTATGCTTCTCTTTGTCCAACCTTTAAATATTCAAGTGCTCCCGATAGTACCTAATATTTGCAGCCTTTCTCTGCTTTACGTTTCTTATTATCTCATTGTAACCCATCCCTATAAAACAAATCAAGGAGTCAAGATTGAGGTCGCTGCCTCTCAGAGAGTGGTGTCCCACCTAGCCCCCACTTTTCTAGATATATACTATCTCTGTCTTTCTTTAGGCTCCTGTAGCCTCCTTTTGGGGACCCTTTTGATCAGCCACACGGGCTGTGGCAACATACTTTCACCTACATAAAAGATTCCTTCCATCCTTGGGCCATAGCTTCCGTTGATCCATTTGCTTGCTATTTTTTATAATTCTTCCTTTTGCATGTCATATAAAAGCAATAGGGCAGTTATTCATACTGCTGCCTTTCACTTAAACTGAACATTTAACACCCATCCATGTCTTTGGATGGCTTCATAGCTCACAGTCTTTTATTGCTACATCATTTTTCCATTATCTGGATTCATCATAATTTGTTTACCCAGTCACTGATTAAAGTCTGTTTGGTTACTATCAGTGTCAAAAAACAATTCTGAATATATTTTTAATTTAGCTAAGTCAATTCAGTTAAGTATATACAAAGAAGTGTGATTGTAGAGGCAGGTCATGAGCACTGACATTTTACTAGTAGATACAGTCGATTTGAGTTGATGCAGAGCTAAAGGAAAAAAGTTCTCAGGAATCTCCCCCACCCCCCAATAAAAGTAATCTCAGTGGCTTTCTCAGAGAAGAACATAATTGTATTTGTTTTGAGATTATAGTAGGTTGGTTGTTGTAATCATCGGTAGTTCAGTATAATTAAAACACCAGTAGACTAGCTGCAGATTTAAGAGCATGATCAAACAATATCATTAACTCTTAAAGAAATGAAAATCAAAACACTATGCTGCATCAAAATGCCCACAAATTGACTATAATCAAAATGATTAATAGCACTACTGTTAGTGTGGATGTGAATAAGCTGATACACTTTCATTCTGTGTAAGGAAAAACATTGGGAAATTTTTATATAAGAAGTTACATAGACTGTTTTGCCCAATCCTGCCAGTGTTTGTGCTTCAAGTTATCAACCTGAGAGATATGAAAAGCTAAATATATAAATGAGACGCTTACACAAATATTCATAGCAACAATCATTATACTAGACAAAAAATATAGTAATACAAGTATCAGTCAATTGGCAAAAGGTGAAACAAAATGAGATATATTCACACAAACTAATACTATATAGTGAAACAAGAAACTAGATAAACTTTATTTTTTCTGGGTACCTGAGTACCCTACTTTCTAGATAATCCTCTGGCAGTGAAACAGAAACCTTAGACCTTCCCAGTAAAACCTTGGCTCGAGGGGTTTCTGTGAATAAGCTGAGATGTAGGAAGAAGTTAAATGTCAAACAACATAGCTTTAGATGTTTAGGGTGTGACCTCTACTTAAGGAAACCACCTCACTTGTTAAACTGCTTAGGCATACCCTGACACACCCGGAAATCAAGCTACACTTTTAATGCCTTGCATTATGTGGGTTTGTACGCTGTGTGATTTGGGTCTATTTTCCCCATACAGCTGCTGACTAGTAAAACTCCTCTTAAATTCCCTTTAACTCTAGTATGTCTCTCTGATCTCGCTGGCTACTTTGGAACAATAGCAATAAAAAAGGAAAACATTCTATACGTGCTGCCATATGGGTGAAACACACACAGACTTGAATAAAAGATGGTAGTCACAGAAGAATGTATATTGTATACTTTATATGAAAGGGCAAATATATGAGATAGAATATAAATTGCTAATTACTTTGAAAGTGTGCGGGGATGAAAATCAACCATTTATGAGAACAAAGGAGATATTTATGGTGATATAAATACATACAACTATAACCTGTTTGCATTTATACAAACCTATTTATTTATTTAAAAAATTGACTTGTAAAAACCACCACTTTAGAACTAGATTTGGAGAATTACGTGGTTGCATAATCCTATGAACTTAGCAAAAATATACTAAAGTCAGTTTATTTGCATCCTTTTATGTACAACATGGTAAATTGTGTGGTCTACACATTATACTTCAATAAAATAAAGACATCATAAAATAACATTACAGGGATTTAAAAAATATTATAAAATCTGTAACATTATTTATTATCGTGCACATACTCTAAATATTTTAATATAGTTAAAATTTGTTTAATGATTATAGGAACCATCATGACTTTATATTATGCAGTTCTGTGTTTTGGTTCGGAGTGGAATTTTGAGTCAAATTTCTGGTTTGAAATTCTGACAGCTTTGTCATATGCTGACATTTTAAATTTGGTCAAAAAACATAGATTGCTGTGATTGTGTAGTAAATAATGCCTATGAATTGCAAAAGCGTGCTTGTAGAAATAGTTGTAGTTAATTTAAATTATAACATCTATATTAAATCTTTTTCTATTGTTACTTCCTTTATTCAAACATTTTATATGAAACAATTTACAGGAAACAATATCACTTTCATTACCAATTTGAGGGATGCTCTATCATTTATTTACTAAGCAACATTTTTAATAAGGCTATTCTTTTCATTTAAGTTGCCATACTATTGCCTATAAATTTATATACTTATTATATATAAGTTATTTTCACAGATTCTCATCTAATTACCCTAGTCATTATCTTTTTTCATTACATCCTTTTAAATGTGATTGCTAAGGTAAGTAATGGATGAGGTCCAAGTTCCATATTTAAAGGAGAGTGGTGTTAAAAATAGATATGATTGTGATTTTTTAAGACAATTCTGAAGATTCAGAAAATTATCCCAAAATTTTCTTACAAATAAAGTTCTACACATGTATTGCCAAAGAATACAAAACTAATTAAAAGTAGATTTTGATAAAGCTTATAAACCCTAAGTTTCTAACATTATCCATCTATGTGCATTCCAATATTTTCTGGGATGTTCATCATATAACATGTACGTGTCTAGATATAGAAAAGCTTTTTGGCAAAGTAATTGGAAAATATGGTTAATTCAATTTTATTTGTTAAATCTGATAATATAATTTAACCACCTGTATACATTCAATGTTGTTCAACAGATTTTGGCATACACTCACTGATCAAATATCAGAAAGCAGAAAAATCTTTATGAAAATGATGAATTTTTTTCTATTAACACATTACTTTCAAAATCACGACCTACTGAATGTCTAATATTATCACCACACATTTATTATACCCATTGCTGAAGATTTATGCTTATAAGAAAAAAATGGAAAATCATAAAATGTCCACTTATATTATTATAATAATACCCAATATGCATGCATAGTAAATAAAGTTACACTACTTTATATCATTAAGATGAATTTATAAATTACAGCAATGGAAAAAAATGACAATTCTAGATATATTTTGGTTAACCTCAAAATATAAGTTCATGAGTAGTGTATAGTTTACTATATAATATACAGAAATTAATAATATTAAGGACATTGAACTCTGGTGGGTGTGGTGTTAAACATAGATTGAGATGAAATTTCAATATTCAAAAATGAGTATAGCATTGTGAAAAAAAGAAATAATAGATATTAAAAATAGTAAAGAACTTTATATTTATAAAATTGCTGTTATACATTTATAATTACACATCTCCACGATACAATATTCCCCTATACACAAACAAAACAAAAAAGAAAAAGAGACAGTCAAGGAATAATAAAAATCAATTTAACTCTCTTATCCATACTTTGTCCTTCTGTTTCAAAAAATATACTTAGCTTTATTTTCTTTTCATTCCTGGTAATATTTCTTTCGATCTTTATCAACCTGCACATTCATTGGCAAAGTCAGTAATAGTTCTTCCTTTCTGTATTAACCTTGTAATTCCACAAGCACCAGTTTAATTTTTAATAGACATCTTCACAAAACCTGGGCTCTTTCAATTCCCAAGATTACTTGTAAAGGTTTCAGTAACCTAAAATTTGCTTTCCTGGACACAATGGCAGCATATAATAAGCTTTTCTTCATTTACCTATAGTGTTCTAAAATTACACTGATTTAAAATAGCTGCATGAATTCATCAGAAACCTCTTTAAGGCATCTTTCACATCCTTATTCCGCAGACTATAGATCATGGGGTTCAACATGGGGATCACCAGTGTGTAAAACACAGAAGCCATTTTATCAGTATCTAGTGAATGGTTACTTTGAGGCTGTACATACATGAATAACAGAGTCCCATAGAAAACCGTGACTGCCATAATATGGGAAGTACATGTAGAAAAGGTTTTTTTCCTTCCTTCTGCTGAACATATCCTTAGAATGGACAAAACTATGTTGAAATAAGATACTACAACTGCTATCATGGAAACAATCAAATTTGTACCTGCTGATATAAAAACTACTGTTTCTGGAATATAAGTATCAGAGCAGGACAATGCTAGCAGAGGGACTGTATCACAGTAAAAATGATTAATTGCATTGAAAGAGCAATAGACCATAGAAAATACACAAGAAGAAACCACAATTGCAGTGGAAAAGGCATAGAGGTATGTCAGAGACACTAGCAGGAAACAGATTCTCCGAGACACCACCAACATGTACAACAAGGGATTACAAATGGCCACACAGCGGTCATAGGCCATCACAGCTAACATGAAAATCTCAGCTACAATGAAAACCAAGAAACCACCCAGTTGGGTGGCACATTCATAGTAGAATGTAGATTTTTTCTTTACTAAAAAATTGATCAGCATTTTAGGAGCAATGACAGTAGAATTGCCGAGATTGATGACAGCCAAGTGCTGGAGGAAAAAGTACATGGGGGTCTGAAGTCGGGAGTCCACTGTGGTGAGAAGGATGATGCCCATGTTCCCTGTGACGGTCAGCCCGTAGATGACCAGGAACACAAAGAAGAGTGGGATCTGGAGGTCTGGACGGTCTGATACTCCCAAGAGAATGAACTCTGTGACCCAGGTGAAATTTCCAGGAGCCATATAAGAATTTGGAAATTCATCTTTTTGGAAGGCAAAAACAAACAATCATTTACATGAAATTATTTTAAATTTTGAATTGCACTAGATGGCAAAAGCAATTCCTTAGGTAAGATTTCAGTAATGAATTGCCTAATAAATTTAAAAAATCAACCACTTTAAATGGAAAACATCACAGCATCATTCAGTTTTATCTTCCAAGTCTCCATGTTGTATTATTGGTCATTTTTTATGATTAATAATCTTTCCTGCGCATTCTCATTTTCTATGTCTTTAGATCAATTTATCGCTGTCATTGTGTATTGTATCCTTTGGTCTTCATGTATTTATTCTCTCAAAATAACTGGTAGACAAGCAGTTATTAAATATTTGTGAATAATTAAGACATATCTGAGCTTTGTTTTTAAAATTGAAACATGTGTTAGCCTCATGCTCAGTGCATACCACAATCATGTCTATATCACTTTCTAGTTATACTGCCTAATGCATCAAACATAAATTTTCATCTCTGGCCCTCCCTTCCCTTCCCTATATTGATTATAATGACATTACTCATAATTTTTTTATTCCTGATATGTTTTCAGAAACTTTGCCCACCAAGTGTGTTAGTGGTTCTATGAAACCAGGAATTGGAAAAGAATGTGATGTTGTGAGAGGTTAACAAACTTGACTTGGGATTATCTATGAACAATATTTCTAATTATATATATAATTATATTCTAGGAATTTTCAATCTTCTTATAAATACTGATAAATAATATGAAGATGAAAAGAGTGAGTTCTCTTTAAATAAGCATAAAAGTTTCATTGTGAGCAATTTTAGCATTAAAAACTGTATATAGGCTCATTTTAAGGTGTTCTTTATAGAGAACAAAAATATGATAAATATTTTTTACCCACCTCTAGTAAAGAATCTGCTTCAATTTCTCTACATGGCTGTGTTATTGAAAGTTGTTGGGATTTTATAAACCTCTGAGACCTTAACAGAATCACAGGGGATTCTAACATCCACAGCTGACTTTACCAACCTTGGGAAATATGTCACCTGGGGTTGGCTCCTTAATGAGAGGTTAAGATTATTTAGAAGTTCAGATATCCCTTGAGTCTTCTTAGTGGCAAACTGTATACATTATTGATGTAAGTTCAACTCTGTGAAAGCTAAGAGACACAATGATAAAGTGTGCTCATCAAAATAATTCATTTGTAAATACGAAATATTAAAGAGCTAGAAACCAATGGTCTAGTGTTGAAATTAGGAAAAACACTTTCCATACAGGATTTTATTATGTCACTATTTTTCAGTCTTGTTTATACTTTTCCTTTAAAGATACAATTAGCATAGGCAATATTTAAAGAATGGGAGAGAGTGGATGTTAAAATGAGCATTTGTTCCTCAAAAACAATCCTCATGTAGTAAACTATTACTCAGCTTGTTCAGTTATGATTGTATTTCAGGTAGAAAAGGTAAGAAATAACTACTAAAAGAGTTCAACGTGGTATTTAAAATGAATCCCATTCCAAAGAATCAGCTCTGAGTTTCACTGATTTCCTTTATGTGGGTATTCTTTCCAATTTCATATATTTCCACTCTGATTTTTATTATTACTTTCCTTTAGCCGTTTTTTTTTTTTTTTTCGGTTGCAATTGCTATTTTCATTATCTTTCAGATTTAAGGTGGATGTGACCCTATATTGCTGTTAACTTTTCTCTTAGTATTGCTTTTACTGCATCCATGTGTTCTGATAGTGCTTCACTTTATTTAAATTTGTTTTGGGGTAATTTTCACTTTCACTTAAATTTCACTTTTGTTTTCTGTATTCACTTGCAATTTATTTAGAACTGTGTTATTTAATCTCACATTAAGACATTCCAGTTCATTTATCTTCTAGTTGATTTCTAGTTTCATAAAATTGTTATTAGAGAATATGTTTTCTATAATCTCGATCTCTCATTAGGGATTATTATTCATCATAGTCTCAATGGAAAAGAGTAGGGAGATACCTCAAAAAATGAAACTGCCATTGATCCATAAATTCCACTTTTCTGTATGTATCCATATATATCTGAAACACACAAAAACATTAATCAGAAGAGTTATTTTCACCTCTGTATTCATAGAAGTAAAATTCATCATGAATAAGATGTGGATTTTATCTAAGTATCTGTAAATGAATGGCTGGATAAACACATGCTATTTATACTTAATAGAATTGTGCTCAGGTATTAACAAAAAGATGAAATTATTACAAAACTTGGATGGAACCTGTGGTGATTATACTAATTTAAATAAATACAAGAAAAAAGAAAAATAGTAGATGATTTCACTCATATGTAGAACAAATCAAACAAAATTAACACACTAGCAAAACACAAAAAAATCTCAGGACTCTGAACTCAAGAAGATGGTTACTAGTGCTGGTGGTGAGTGGGAAGAGAACCTGAAGTTGGAAAATTGAATATTATAGTAGTCACTGGAACTGAAATTCATATATGGGTGTGGTATTGGCCTAATTTTTTTTCACTTAAAAATTTGGACTTATTTTTTACAGTTTTTAGGTTCACAAAAAAATTGACCCTTTACCCTCTTCCACACAGGGCCCTACCCCATTGATAAACACCACCAAAATAATACAAGTGCCTACTTTTAGAGCATCACATGGTTAGAATCAAACAACACACCAAATTCAATAACCCATTAAGAAAACCATTTTCCAGGAATGCAAGTGTGATTCTGTGTATGCATATCAATATATATGATAGTCCATGTCTACTGAAGGGGGGACAAAATTTTATGATCAACTCAAAAGACACAGGAAAAGGATTTAAGAAGACTCTCATCCATTTATAATAAAAACTCTAATGGAATTAGTGTAGAAGAAAAGTACTTTAACTTAATAAAGGCCATATGTTACAAAACACATCCAAAGTGGTTTAATGGTAACACATTATAAACTTTTGATGTAGTATTAGGAATAAGACAATAGTTTTCACTTTCACCTCTCTTATTCGACACAGCTTTGGAAGTCTTGGCCAGAGCAATTAAATAAGAAAAACAAATAAGATAACCACATCGGAAAGGAAAAAGTAAACTTATCACTTTTTGCAGATAGCATAATAATACACACTTAAAATCACAAAGACTTCAATAAAAAAAAGAAAAAAACCTCTCCTAGACAATACAATAATACAGCAAAGTAACAGGTTATAAAATTAATACAGAGAAATATGTTCATTTTTATGTTAAGAAATATGTGCTTATAATAAAGCCCAAATATGATAAATCCATAGTCGATAATATACACAGTAGTGAAAAATTTTTCCTCTAAGATCAGGAACACAGCAAGAACAGCCATTATCTCTATTATTATTCAATATCAATATAGTGTTGAAATCCTCGCCAGCACGATTTAATAAAAAAAGTACATCCAAGTTAGAAAGGAAGAAGTAAAACTCTCACTATTTGCAGAGGACATGATAATATATAGAGATCCCAATGATTAAAGTAAAAATCCATTAGAAATTATAAATGAATACAGTAAATTGGCAGGCTACAAAACTAATATAAAAATCTCTTGTCTCTGTATGTAAAGAAGTAAATCAAAACTATAAGACATTGATAAAATAAACACAAGACATAAAGAAATGGAAATATATTTTGCATTTTTGAATTGGAAAACAGCATTTTTAAAATAATTAGACTATTTAAAACACTTTATTAAATGCTATACTTATCAAAACTTGTATGGCAATCTTCAGAAAAGTATAACAAAACTGTATAAATTTTACTTAGATCTACAAAAGACCCAGAATAAAAAATTCTCAGAAAAAAAGAACAAAAATAAATTTTACACAATCCATTACTTCACACTATACTTCAAAGCAATAGTAATCAAAATATCATAGTAATTTGATTACTATTGTAATCAAAACATCATGGTGAAACAGACATATTGAAAAATGATACATAATTAAGAGCCTAGAAATAATCTGCACATATATGGACAATGAATTTCCAATAAAGGTGACAAGAACATGACCTGGAGAAAGAAGTCTCTTCAATAGAGATGTTATTAGAAAAGTGGACAGATAGACAACACACACTCACACACATACACACACACTGCAGTCTTCCTCATTGTCAGCCTTCAGTATTGAAGGCTGCACCATACAGAAGCAGCATCTCAGTTCACAAGGAGATGATCCCTCTTTCCAACCCATGTCAAAGTTTTTGATCAGTGATTGAAAACCATTTCCCACATTTGAAGTACCCTCTGTGGGAGCAAGCCCTTTAGCTCCAGAAAGACTTTACATATCACTGGTCTCTCCCTAATGATTATGGGGTCTCTGAACAGGGTGGTGTGATGCCAAGACAGAACAGCTTCTCCTATCATTTATGAAGGTGTGTGTCCTTTCTCTTTGTGGAGATGTTGTTTTTCCATTCTTTTTCAAAAGCCATAGCTGCTACATGGGTATATTTTAGTTGTGCTTCTGGGAAGGATGTAAGTTCAAGATCTAAACAGTCTGCCATTTTGCAACCAAAGGAACACGATGCTTTGTAGTTTATTCTTAAAGCCCTTTCTATATAGATGATGTTGAAGACTGTAATAAACAGTATTCAACTTTCTTTTGGGTTTGCAAATAATAATGAATATTGATTTGTAAAAGAAAAAATACAGTGACAGAAAAGATTGTGCAATATAATATGCTGATAAGGAAATAATATTTTTTCCATAATAATAGTAAGCATGCTTAAGGACAGGATGAAAGCTATAATGGTAAATAAATTGATACTTTCAATGTATACAATTCTGCATTTTTTCTCATCGTGCTCACTTTATGTTTTATTATATATTTGCAATATTTTTCAGTTTTGTTGAAATAAAGCTTGTATATATTTAGGGTACACAATATGATGTTTCGACATATGCACATACTGTTATTTTTCCATAATCAAACTAATTAACATATCAATTACCTCACACAGCTAACTACAAAAATTATGGCGGGAACACATAACTTTCTTAACGGAGCAAACTTCAGCACATTAACAAAGAAAAGATAAACAAAATGTGTGGGTCTAAAATAAAGAGAAACTTCTTCATATTCTGATTTAATTACCCACAATTTTCGCACTGAAATAAGAATGACTGGGGTTGTATATATATTTAAAAATGTAAAGCACGAGTATCCAAACAATGAGGAGAATATTAAGATATAATAAATCTACTCATTTTCTGAAAGAGCACACAATGTAAATTTGAAACTTTGGGCACATAAAGTGTACAGAAATAGTTGCCAGAAAAATTGCCAGGATCCATCCTGGGAGCAGCGGTGAGGAAGGGGGTGCTGCAGGAGAATGAGAAACTCAAGAGAGAGTGAGAGGATAGAAAAGGGCCAACAATCTCTCTCGGACTGATGCCCTGATCATACTGAATTCTACCTGTTTATTGGGTTCATACACACCATTGCTTCAAGCAGCTTACATAAGCAAGCTTATAGTTACATTAGATTGTTTATGCAGTCCTTTGCTCTCTAACCACATAACTATACTATCTTGTTTTGGGGAGTGAAACAATTACAAGAACGCTGCTCCTAGATCTTTCCCACAGTGGCTTTCACCCAGTATTCTGGGCTTGGTGTCCCTGATGTTCTGCCAGCTCCAACTCTGACCTTCTGCCCCCAACACAAAATCATGAAAGTCAAACTGGAATAAAAATTCAATTAATCTTTGTATCAGTTATCTTTAATCTTTGTTATCACTACTAATTTTTTTCAAAATATGCATGTCATTCCAAAGAATGACCAAATAACTCATTTATCTTGAATATATAAATCCAATAATAGCTTCCTTATTATTATAAATCATTTAGTTCTACTATAAAAAACTGTCAAAGAAGATACAGAGTAGCAAATATTTTTCTCATGGTTACTAATCCAATTTTTTTTTGGCAATTTCCTATAGTATCATTAAAGTGTAAAAATATTAATATGAAAAAATCGTTCTGGGTCGGCATAGTTTATTCCCTATTTAACCTAGATTATTAAAACTAATTTATCATGTCATAATCACAAATTGCTAGTTTTATCTCCTAGGTATCCTATATATTCTTCATGGTCCTATTTATTTATCTTTTCATACACAGTGACTGCTATAAAATATATCTTATTAATTTTCTGATGAATTTTTCTCCACTTTAAGGATTCAAGACTTTTTTTCAACCTTTGCAATTTGTAAGTGTGGAGCCACTTTTTAATATAAGTATTACCTTAAAAATCACTTGGTACTTACATTATTTGACTATAGTATTCTGATTTTCCTATTGAAACATAAAAGAGTAACGATGTATATAGAGAAGTGTTTATCTGGCAAAAGAGGAAAACAATCCTGTAAAATCATGTCTACATTTTGATTCCAACATCGGTTGGACAGAGTATTAAACAAAAATTTGCAATCTCCTTGACAACTAAATATTGAGATATTAAGGGAAAATTTTGCATTGGTTAGTTAGAATTCTCTTCAGAGCATCTTTAATGTCTCTGTTCCTTAGGCTGTCGATCAATGGATTCAGCATAGGAATTATGAGTGTGCAAAACAGAGAGGCCATTGCATCAATATCGAAAGTACAGCTGGATTTGGGTTGCAAGGAAATAAACAATAATGTTCCATAGAACACAACCACCACTGTGTGATGGGAACTACAGGTAGCGAAGGCTCCCCTGGTTTAAGTTCATTCTGAGAATGGATACAAGAATAAACATGTAGGATATAAGAACAACCAAGACTGAAGAGATCAGATCACACCCTGAGACTATCAAAATGATTAGTTCTAATTCATGTGTGTCAGAACACAGCACGGATATCAGAGGGAGGCAGTCACTATCATCAATAAGAGTAAACCCATAAACCTAGTCTACTCACCCTTGACTCAACTAGATGTGAAAATTTTTTTCTTTTTTTTTTTTTAAAAAAAAACCATGTAACCTTCAAGATGCCTGTGATCTGGATGCATCAATGCCCAGATTTATGGCTTACATCAATATTCTGGAATTTAATTTTGTATTACTCATTTTCTCTATTATATTTTTTTATTTGAAGGGCTTCATTCTTACCTGGGGATATGATAAGGCCTATCAGTTTTTAAGACTGTTTTAGGCAGTCTTTCAAATGACAGGAGATGACTGGGGAAGGCATTCCTGGAGTCTGTTGAGTCAGGTCTATTCCTTTTTCTGTTGAGGTAGTCTGCGATTCTCCAGTTCCACTCTGCCTTCAGTCTCCTTCCTCTTTCACAAGAAACAACTGCCTGTGGAATGACTGTCACTGAGGGTGTAATGTAAATGGGAAATGCCCTCAATTCAGCAAAGTAATTCAGAATTCCAGTAACAATTCTAACATTTTCAAGTCCTCAGTGATTTGCTCAAAATTATTAGACTGTTAAATATTAAGTTTCTATTTTTAGTATGTTCTCCCCCCCACTCTGAGATATCTATATTCTTTTAGCCTGATTATGATTTTTTAATCTATTTAATCTTTATTTTGTTGTGCAAAGAACGTAACATAAGACCCTGTTAAAAGATTCTTAAACACACAATACAGTATTGCCAAAAATAGATAAATTGTTGTACGGTGATTTGCTAGAACTTATTGATCTTTCTTAAATGAAACTTTTTACCTGTTGATTAGCAACTCTTTATATGATCTAACAGTATCATATGAGGGTATTTATCAAAAGGAATTGCTATCAGGATCTTAAAATGTCATTAATTCTTTTTTGGTGGAGACAAAATCTCTAATTGGTTTCTAATGTTTTGATGCAAACACTTTAAATACCTCCACTTTGGAGTGACTACTAAATACACAGGATAAAAAAAGTGTGCAGAGGGGCGAGTGATTATTAAATCTTCTGACATACTAATATCACTTAGAAATTATTTGGGTTTGGGGACTTTATAACCCAACAAAGTCATTCTATTTTAATCAATTAATTTATAAAGCCCATCCTGAATAAAATAAAACTAGTAGTGAGCAAGCAGCAAGGAAAAGAACTAAAAGTAGCAGTTTATGCATGAGAGTTAAGCCTTATATATAAAAATGTATATTTTTATATTAATGCTTACAATTTAGAAAATATTCATGAATTATACCTATCTTAATAGATTATTTTGCAAATATTACATTGGATGTGTTTATATAAAAGGATAACTTTCAAATATGACATTGGACCTACACTAAAATGTATGTGTCGTTTATTTGAAAATCAATTGAAACTGAGCATCCTGTTTTTTTTATCTGGACATTGCAACCTTAGTAGACTCTAGTAGATGTGATGGATTATTTGATTCATACATTTCTAACTTGCTCTTCACTTTCAGTGTTTAGTGCCACTATCATATACCAAATGGATATAACATCATGTCACTTCCTAGTGTTTAAAGTCCTTAAAATACCATATTACTCCAGGGAACTCAGCAAACAAAGGAGATGATGCTTTGGGGATGTAGTGAGTCAGCTGTCAATGACTGCCAGTGGGTCCAGGGTCAGAAACCAGGGATCAGTGGAAGCTAGCATGGTCAGTGATAATCAGAGTAGATGGTTCAACTCACATTTACTGAAGAATTGGATAATCTCCATCCCAATAGCTCTTATTGTTCCTTAGGTAGGAGCAATTTATTCTTCTCTCTGTCTTTCTGATGCTCCCTGAGAAAGCAGCATGTAATTCATTCAAATGATTATGCCCAAATCATTTGATTTTTTTTTTTCAAATTGTCTTGTATATGCAAAATATCTAAGACACCCTACATATTCCCCAGTGAGAAAATGTAAGGAAAGGAACAAAATAACTAATTTTTTTTTCAGATACTCATTCATTCATTCATTTTTCTTTCTTGCTTAAAACATTGTCAGTCATTCTATAACCTTAATCTGTAAGAGGTCCTATCCACTTTTGCCCTTTCATACATTTGAACTTCCATTTTTTAAACTTTTAAAATATATTAATTGTTTTACAGATTCTTGATTTTGGAGCTCTTCTTTCATTGTGTTCTGCAATGGATGGGGAGTTCACCCCTAACAGGAATTTCTCTACTATAATGCCAGAAGGTAGTTTCCATGATCTGTGCCAAGGAACTGACACTTAGTCAGCTGTCAATTAATTTCTCAGCTTGCAGTTGTCTTTTGCATGGACAGCAAACCCAAACCTCAAGACATGTGAGGAAAGGTTCTGATTACTGATGCTCAAATGAGGGCTTTCTTCAGACATTGTCATGGTAGAAACATTTATTCATGATTTTAAATAATCAGATTTATTAGTTAGGATTCACACTAAGAAGGCCCATTTTTTCAAAGATGGTGGATTATAAGTGTTTCAGTGAAATCTCTGCTTCTCATGTGTCCAAAAGTCTAGCATAATTTTCGATAAATTGAAACTCATTGATAAAGTTAAAACATTTTGCTAATTCTCCCAGGAGAGTCAGGGTTTTAGAGTCTATATTTGCTTTTAATTCTCTTTTTTTTTTTCTTTTTAGAACACTAAAAGTTCACTTATTTCTTTATGTGTTGCTCTATAGATAATATAGTTATTTTTCTTCATGTATTTAATATTTCAAGGTACTATACTTTAATCTCCTTTTTGAGAAGATTAGAGTTATACTGAGTTTTCCATTTGCCGGAATTGGAAGTCCAATCATAATTTTACATTTTATTTAGGTTTTGAAAAATCCCTGTATTTCCAGTACCAGACAATGTCTAGCTTTTCTTAGTGACCTAAGAAATATGTGTTAGATGAAGGACAGCATTGAAACTAAATATAATATCTGGTAGGATGAAAACCTGCTATTCTACCTGTTATTTGAAATGCATACTTAGATTCTGAATATTAGTATGTGGATATGTGTGTTGGAATCTTGCTTCCTAAGCAGTTTTTACAAAGAATAACATTATCAATAGTGACTTCACTATGCATCTTTGCCTTTTAAATCACATTCAGGTCCTAAAATATTATATCTTACTGGATTGTTAAGATTTTATGAAAATTGCTTACATCGACAATATTTCTACTAGTTTCTCACCCTTTGCTCTCTTTCCTTCCAATATTTACAGCATTTTTCGATCTTACGCAACTTAGAGACTCAGATCCTCTGAGATGCCTTGAAAATGTCCCTTGAGAAACCAGACTGCATTCAAATGTAATTTTGTTGTTGCTGTTTCATTAGAGTAATCAGGGTCTAGACTAGAGGGATTCTGCACTCACCAAGAACACAACAAAGAATTTGTGTATATATATGTGTATATATATATGTATACATATATGTATATACATATATATGTATGTGTGTATCTACAATGCATTTCTCTTCTGTAAAATTTGCTATCTTTCAGCAAAGAATTAAAGATGTGAAATCATTTTTTAAGTATCTTTGTTTTTTATTATATTGCTTGTATTTATAAAAACTGGACTAATCTCTAGTTACCTACCTTTAAAATATTGATCATCTGAATATCAGATATCAATACAAGTGGTTCCTTGCCTATGAAGATATTAAGAAATCATGTAGCTAGATACTAGTTTTTTAAGTAAGCTGATATACTGTACTTCTTTCTACCTTTGGTAAGTTAAATGCATCTATTTTAATATTCTTCATAATTCACATTAACTTTGCATATAATGAAATTTCATTATGCTAGAATCTTATCAATGTTCTGGATATTAAAATCAATGTAACTTAATCTTATATTTCGTAATACAATTTGAAATGTATCAAATTTACTGCTAAATATTTACAAATTCACATTTGGATAGTTAGTTTAATTTTTAATTCCTTTTACACATGCCGTGTTCTAAATTGTGCATACATCTATAAATGATCATTAATTGACAGAACTTTCATTTAATCTAATAGTTGCATAAAAAAGGCAGATGCTAGGGAGATCTATGAAAACTGCAACTTTTAAAATAATCATACTGTTTTTTTATTGAAAGCCTTCCCCATATTGTTAAATCTGTTCAATAATTTTAAAGATCAAGTGAGTCATTATGAAAAATAATTTATTTTATTTATTTTACATTTAACAAGCCTAGTTTCCAAACAATAGCACGAGGTATGCTTTGATTATAAAAATATTGATATACAAATAAATAAATAAACCACAGTAAATCGTATTTAAAAGCTAGAGATATACTCCAAACTAGAAAGTTTTCAAATGCAGTGCTTTCAAAGTTACATTTGATCAATGTGAACCCACTAAATGCATATTACTGTTCTATCTAGCTAACTATGTCTCATACATCTAATTGGTTAAGTGTGTTTGATTTATATTCAGATCAGTGCTAAGTACTTGTAAAATGATCTCCAATACTTTTAGCATTCTAGGGGATGTAAATATAATTATATACTAGCTCTAAGAAGTTAAATACCTTATCTTGTGAAATAAAATCAGTTTTTTTAACAATAGACATTGACCAGAGCTAATGGAGTCCTATTTTCTTTCCACAGTGGTGCACACAATATTTTAATTAAAATAAAAAAGTGGTGTCAGTTAGAGATAATAATTGCAGTTTGATTCTTGTCATTTCTAAATTGGCACTCCAATTTAACAGAGAGAAAGGGAGACCCAGTTAGCTCTGAAACAAAAATGGCATACTTAGAATATAAAATACAGACAACAAACAATTCAATGGAAATATGCTTTTAGAAAGTCTGAAATTGTCTCAACTCTTTATTATAGGATGAAGACTATGAAGTACTATAGAACAATCGGTGAGTATATACATATAAATCATTTATCATTTATCTGATTCTGAATTCAAGAATTCAGGTGTTTGTTTAATTTTGTAAAATTAATCGGTCTCAGAATGAGCAAGAAGTCTCAAAACAGTCCAGAAATGTGAGAAACATGACTCTGTGTCTACACTCTCAGCATCAGTGACCATCCAGCAAGATTGGCCAGAAGCAAAACTGTGGCTGCTTTTAACAGGCATCAAGTAGGAGACAGGATTATGCAGCATGAGTTTACTTAAATGTTGCCATTCAATGCTTTCTCTGTTCAGGGAAGTAGTCAGAATCCTTGGTGCTTCTAAGAGTCATCTCTGTGGGTTCCTGAACCATGTTGCTTTCTGATTGTGGCTACTTTGCTTTCTACAGTAATGGATTTTGAGGTCAATTCCATATGTAACTTCAAAATGACCATGATTTTAGAACAACTTCTCATTCAATCATTTTATGTTGAAACACAAACAAAATTACTAACCAATAGTTAAGATGGATTGCAATTTAATATTTTAATAATACATATCATACATATTGCCAATTTGAATGACCATGACAGTTTTCTGACTGTTAGTATCACTCTGCTATTGAAGCAGACATTTTAGAGAGAGCCTGGACTGTGAGATACAACAGTCTTCAGACATTCATTTCTATGGAATATAATCATGCAAAACTATACATCAGTGTGACTGGAAAAATAATAAAGACCATATAGTTTACTTTAAAATATTATCATGAAATACCTTGGAATATTCTTCACTTAAACACTATCACATTGTCAGTATGTGATCTATTGTTTTAACTATGTATATTTATCATCTACACATATCTATCATCTATCATCTATCAATAATCTCATCTATATAAATATACATGTATTTTTACTTCCTCTAGTTTTTATGTATTTTAAAACAGATTTTGTGAAAAGAAACAAACAAATGGCTACAGAGAATTTTACAGTTGTTACTGAGTTTATTCTACTGGGATTGACAGACCGTGATGAACTGAAAATTATGTTTTTTGTTGTGTTCCTGGTGATTTATGTCATTACTTTGATGGGAAACCTGGGCATGATCTTCATAATTAAAATCACTCCCAAGCTCCATACACCCATGTACTTTTTCCTCAGCTGCCTCTCTTTTGTAGATGCCTGTTATTCATCTTCTATTGCACCCAAGATGCTGATAAACTTCCTACTGGCAAAAGGCACCATTTCTTTCTCGGCTTGTATAGCACAGCATTTGTGTTTTGGAATGTTTATTACCACAGAAGGTTTCTTGCTGTCAGTGATGGCATATGATCGTTATGTGGCCATTGTGAATCCCTTGCTTTATGCTGTAGCCATGTCTAAGAGAAAGTGTGTAGGGCTGGTCATTGGATCATGGATGTGTGGAACAATTAACTCTTTAATACACACAATAAGCTTGAGTAAACTGTCCTTCTGTAGGCTGAATGTCGTCAGGCACTTCTTCTGTGATATTCCCTCACTCCTAAAGTTGTCATGTTCTGACAGTTCCATGAATGAATTATTGCTCTTAGTCTTCTCTGGAATTATTGCCATTGCTACCTTCCTGATTGTGATCATTTCCTATGTGTTCATCGCTTTTGCTATTCTCAAGATTCGTACAAAGGAAGGCACACAGAAAGCTTTCTCTACCTGTGCTTCTCACCTCACTGCTGTGACCATCTTCTATGGTACCTTAAGCTTCAGTTACATTCAACCGAGTTCTCAGTATTCTGTGCAACAGGAGATGATGGTTTCTGTGTTCTATACACTAGTGATTCCCATGTTAAACCCGTTGATTTACAGTCTCAGAAACAAAGATGTAAAAAATGCCATGAGAAAGGTTGTAGAAATGAAACCTCTTCCCTGTTAATATTAAGTCCCTGTTTATCCTAAAGCGCTTTAATTCTGCCAGTCATTTTTCATTTCAAGAATTCCATGAACGTTAGAATTTTTAAGGATTCTGTATGCCCCTTAATACTATACACTTATTTGTCCCATGAAGTAGCAGCTTTAAAGGGAGAGCTATTTAATTCATTTAGTTACATCACAAAATTAATTGATCTGATATTCTGAAGTGTTAACATAAAAATCTATATAAGACATAGTATTCTGTTTATATTTTACGTTACTTGGAGAAAATTTCAAAATAGTTATATGTATTTAAAAACATATTATAGAGTACTTCCTAAGATATCTTTTTTTCAAATTTTCAATGATATGAGTATCATTATATAGCAGGGATTTATTTTCATTGACATATTTTGCCTACTCTAAAGTAACTAATATTGAGCTAGATATTTATTCTTCTGTATCTGATTCAGAGCTCCTGACATCTTTGGGATTTACTAAATGATGAAACCTAAAAGAATGTCTTTAGGTTTTTGATGAGGCATCAGTGACTTAATCAATCTTAACTATATAATGAAGTTTTATAAAAGTCCAGAAAAAAGGGGAGAGCTTCCAGGTTGGTTCACTAGAACATTTCCATATGTCACCTTCTTGATCCCAAACTCAGCAAAGATGAAGCTTCTTTGATCATGATTGCAACCTATGTACCTCTTCATCTAGCTGTTGGTACATGTATTTTGATATCCTTTGTAAAAAATTGGTAATTTAGTGGGTGAATTAGTTTCCAGAGTTCTTTTATCCTCTCTAGCGAATTGATCTTGCAAGGATTGTACATGAAAACCTCTGATTGATATTCAGTTCCTTAGAAAAAAAATAACAATGTGGACTTGCAACAGGCAACTGAAGTGGAGGGCAGTCTTGTAGCACTGAGCCCTCAACCTGTGGGATATGATGCTTTCTCCAGGTTTGTAGTGTCAGAATTGAACTGAATTGAAGGACACCAGTTAAAGAATTCGTTGGTGGTGTTAGGAAACCCTTCACACACACACACACACACACACACACACACACACACACATGCATAGGAACATGGATGAAGTATAATTTTTGGTAAAACATAATTAGAATCTCCCACTGAAGCTTTCCAAAATCATGCTGTTTGATTAAAGTGTCTTTATTTTTCTAGGAATGTATATCTAAGACTTAGGTTGGCTGTAGCTGATCATTTTGATATAATTACATAATTCTCAATAGTTCAAGCAAAGATTTTTTTATTTTAATTTCATGCATAGAATGACATCAAGAATAAATTTTAGTGCTTAAAATTGAAAACCAATTCCATATCCTTTTTTAAGCATTGTCTTACTTCTTATACAAGATTCAAGCAAAAAGCTTCCATGAACATATTTCACTTCCAAGAAACTTATCATTAGTAAATATTCCATTGAATATACTTACTCTCAGTTAATGTAAGTAATACTGATATATTGGATCAATTATATATGTATTCATTTCGTATTACTATGCTTTTTCTTCATTCTGTACTGTCCATTTTTCCATTAACAATCAATAGTAAATTGGGGGGAAGTAAATTTGCATTAATATTGAATGGATTTAAATTATGTGTATTTCTGTAATTTTGTGCTCCATGTACAATCAAATCAAAAGAGCCATTGTGGAATAATTAAGATCAAGAAATTGGAGAGAAATAGTAAAATGACTTTACTATTGTTTTATAGTTGGTAGCTCAGGCATATTAATGGCATATTAAATGTGCTACCAAATCTCTAGATATAAAGATAAAAATGAATATTAATAATTCCTTAATGTGAAATACAAAAATTATAAGCTTATTGTTCAACAAAAGAGATCTTGCTATGTATATGAAATATAAAATAATCAACTTAAATTATATTTGATAATAATCTTTTAGGAGAATAAAAGTTTAGTGTCACTAAATTGTTTTAAAAAAAAATTTGCAATAAATGAAATATAATAATACATAATGGTGATATGCATTCATAATAAAAGTTTCAAATTTTGATATTGACTATAGAATCGCATCGTGCTCTGTTAGACTCACAATGATTATGATCTTAAATATAGGATGTTTGTATGCTATCTAAGCCCAAATGAAAAAACATCAAGTTCAATCTATTATAAATCTTGGATCATATTTGTTTCTGTGACTATTTTATTTTAGTCTCTGTATGCTGTGTTTTGAACAGTTTGTATGCTGTTACTTTACTCTAAGAGCATTTACCATATATATTAAAGAAAAAATAAAGATAATACGTGTGTCCTCCAACCATGTTCATTTTTTCAATTTTTTTGACCTATGCGAATTTCTTTGCCAAAGTGCAATTAAGACACATTGGTAGAACTCTCCCGTTCCATTATTAGTCGCATCATAAAAATATTGTGATTGCATAACCTTGAGCAAAATATCATTAAACATTTACTGTCTTTGATTTATTTCAGCAATGTTTTCCATGTTCAGTATGTCAATCTAGCACTTATTTGGGTAAATGTACAGCAACATATAATATATTGTGTTTTTTTGCCATTGAATGTATATTTATATAAATTTCATTTTTTAATTTAGAAATACAATGGAATTTGCATTTTGGGCTTTGTATACAATGACTGCTATATTCAATTATTCTTTGCAGTAACTATGTTACATGAGTTGCATTGCACCATCATAAAGAAGGACTTGTAGGGTCTGTGAATTACTATCTTTAAAATGCTATGAAAATAGTTTATATATAGGAAAATAGCCAATTAATGAGTCTGTTACTAAATCTAAAATTAGATTTATCATAGGTACTAGTATGACCATATTGTCCCAAATATTGAAACATATCCCAAATTCCAAACTCTTAGCACCCTCATTTCCCCCGAGTCCAGCATCAGACTGAACCTGCTGTTCTAAAACCCCACCTCAGGCACCAACCTGATACCTCGCCCTCTACCCCCATTGGACCTAGTGATAGTTCAATTGGCCCTGGTTTTAACTACAAAAATAATACTTAATCTATTTAAATCAGACATTAGTCTATGCATATAATCCACTCTGATGGGACAGACATTACTTTTATTTAACAGATTTTAATGCTTTATGGTTAGAAAAAAATACCTGAACGTTTAATGATTTTTTAAAAAAGATTTCAATTAAATTTTTGCATTCCTCTATTTCTAAATATCAAGCAAATAAGTCCATCATTTCTACAAAATCGTTTTTGACTGTTATGACCCAGGTATAATTCTATAAATAGCCGTTTTTAAAATGCAAATATAATATATGGCAGAAAAAAAACTGAATTTTCACTTTGTCTTTTCCATGACTAATTGTACTACTGAGTTATAATTCACTATATTAAGTTATATATTATGTAAATATACTGATCTAAAGGATCATATATTTTGCTATTATTTAATGTATTGTGACATAAACCTTTGTTAAAATTGAAAACATATTTTAATTCTTATCATCGAACAGCAAATAAAGGTAAAATTGAATGTAGAAGCAAAACAAACTTCTTAAACATGATGTGGCATGGAGTGCAAGAAACTCCACATGCCCTTGTAATGTTGAATCCCATCATTCACAGTTCTAGAGTGTGCCGCTTACATCTACTAGAATTAGGAGTGCTTCCTATACATGGCCTTGAGAACAGTTTCATCACATTCCTATTCAATTCCCAGTGGCTACACTTTTTCCAAGGAATCCTCAAGTATATGTAGTACCACTATGTCATTTTCCTTTTCTTCCTTTTCTCCCAAACTACTGCTCTTTAATTAAAAATACTATGCACAGATGCAAATTGACTACTAAGAATATCATAATCATCATGGGTTATTAAATATTGAATAAAGCACAGAATGCTCCTTATTCTAAAAAGAATATTATTTTATTTTCACAGTTATAGCTTTCAATTAGCATTTCCTCCCCCCTCCCTTGTGTGTGTGTGTGTGTGTGTCTGCCTCTCTCGTTTTGTCATTTCACTGACAAATGTATATATGTTGGTTGGTGAAGTATCTTTCCACAAAGTCGATGGCTATTAATGAATTTATGTTGTTTCTTTTTTCTGTCTAACCAATTTGGTGGACAGACTTTGGATATTTACATGAATCCAGAAGAATGATATAACTTGTACATCTTGAGTGAGATATTTATTCACACTTTAGACTATATGAATGTCACATTCTAAAATAGCATGGTGTCCAAATTTCACAACACCTTGTGATGCTATCCCTTTCCCCATGGTGTCACTCAAATGCATCTCCTAGGCACAATGCTGTGACTCCAAAACTAAAGCACAGGGGGCATTTAAACCTCAAGGAGGTTTAGAGCCACAGGTGAGGTAAGGAAGACAAACGGCTATAAATGACTATCCCATGTAAATACTGAATGTTGTCATCAACAAATACTTGCTCCAAGAAGATGGGTTGATTTTTTTGAGGTGATTACATATCTGATCTAATGGCCTTTAACGTTTTAGTAGCTCAACAATATCAGAGTCAATATATTATCTTGTCCTTAAGATAATTTCTCAATTTTAGCTGAAACTCACACACACACAAAATAAGTCTAAGTAACAGAAGGTGCTGGAGAAGAGAAATACCCTTCCAAACCCTTTTTTTTTGAATAAATGCTATTTATTACTTCTATTGGTCTTAGTAAAATTCCTTCCACAAATCACTGACAGTGGACATTTGACATTCTTAGAATTATTCTTATTCTCAGTCTAAAATGGTACCAAACTTCTGAAGACAGAAATTATTTCTTCAAATGGTAACCTCCTTTTTCATTTTCCAACATATTCCTGAAGCTGAATACTAACATTTACCTCCCCTTTGAGTTAGAACTGATCTCCTTAGTCAAACTGTTTGGAATTCACTTGTTATTACTTTCAACTTGAGCAAAATCCCTCATAGAAAAAGTCCTGCTTAGTTCGTATTTCCTAGAGTCGACATATATATTCCACATTGACTAATAACATATTTACTGAATTTATTTTATGGGCAAGAATAGATTCTATTATTTAAAAAAAATGATATTTCTGCTCTTTGAATCTTACACCTGTTAACGTGAAATATTATTCTGTCATCATTGAAATGACATCAGTTGAAGAATAAAAATAACACAAGATGGAGTACTTGAGGAGCATGAAGTCTGGAACATAACAAATAATACCAAGCTTTGAACTTGGTCCTAACACCTAACACCTTGTTGAAATCTGAGAATTCACTTGACTTTTTCAACCATTAGTTTATATTCTGAGGAGATAAAATTTAGTAGAAATTATGTTATGGAGTTTTTTTGGTAAATGAAATTATCAATAGACAAACGAAGTCTCTCACATAGTACTCAAAAGAGTGAGCTATTATTACCTGGTAGTCTCTTTGACCATCTCAAAGATGCCTTTTACTTGCAACAACACTTTGATCATATTTATCCTCATATGACCCAGTATGATTCACATTTTGCCTCCTAAGATTTTATTTTAACTTTCATATAAGTTTTAGGCTCAAAGCATAGTTGAGCAGAAGGCACAGAAGTGTCTCATATATTCCCTGTCCTTACATGTATAGCCATCTTAATATTAACATCCCTTCCCAGAATCATATGTCTTGTTACATTCAAAGAACATACACTGACACATCATTTTTGTCAAAACTCCATAGTTTATATTGCTTCACCCTTGTGGTTGAACATTATACCAGTTTGAACTCACTATTATTATACAAAATATGTTCACCAAAATTCTCTGAGTTCCTCTGATTCAGTCATTACTCTGCCTTAATTTCTGACAACCACTGATCATTTTGCAGTCACATTGTTTCTCCTTATCCAGAATGTAGCATAGTGCAATCATGTAGTATTTTTAATATTGTCTGGCTGTGTACTGTTGACTTGCTTCTTTTACTTTGAAACACGCATCTAAAATTTCTCTGTACTTTTCATGACTTGATTTCTTACTAATTAGGTGTGTAATAATATTCCATATTGTGTATATACCACAGTTTTTTTTTTTTAACCTATGCACCTATCAGAGAATATCTTAGTTGCTTTGTAGTATGTACTTTTGAGTTTTATCCCAAGTATTTTAACTGAATGCCCATTGTCTAAAATGAGGTTTTTACTGCATACGGAAAGCAAGCAAATATTATAGACTAGAAAATCTCAGAAACACTAAGAAGAATAAATATAAGCAAAAAGGAAATGAAAAAAACAAAAGGGCAACACATGGTCAAATGCAGAGTAACATGAAACCATGTTATACAGAAGGAAAGATAACTGTGAACTTTCCATATATCAGTCTCATTTGTATTATAATAATGAATAATCAAATTATAGGATTATGTACCTTTGCTTCCCAGAATTAAGACAATTAACAGCTGCAGGTAAACAGTGAAGGTCAACTAAAACACAGCATGCAATAAATATTGCTCCAAATAAGGAAACATCAACCCAAGAAAGAGAAGTGACAAAATAGATTTTGTCATAGGATAGTCCTCCTACCTAGGATACAAAGCAATTCAAACATAAATTTTCCCATTGGCAATTTTTTTCTCTTGGATAATGAAAAATTACAATCTACTAAACAAAATAGCCAGGTAGTAAGAAAGAATTACTGCTTTGAGGGCATATAAAACCTAAAGTCTTCTGAGTGACATCAAATTTTATTTTATTTTGAAAATTCTCTTATAGCAACAAAAATTGAAATCGTCCAAAGTTCATAGCTAACCTAGTGGTTTACTCTTGGTGTTGTACATTCAATGTATTTGGATTAATACTTAAAGTCATTTATCAGTTTTTATGAGAGCATGCAAAATACTTTCCGTGACCAAAAGATTCTCTGCTCTGCCTATTCTACACTTCTTCTCCAAACCATATATCTTTTCATTGTCTCATGGTTTTGCCTTTTCCAGAATGTTATTACATTTATTGTAATATAGTACACAACCTTTCAAATTATTTCTCTCATTTAGAAATATGCCACTTAGGATACTCAATGTTTTTAATGATATATAGCTAATGTATTTTCAGCACTGGATAAAATATTACGTATTTCAAAGCTTATTTGAAAATTTACACTGAAATATGTTCTGAGTGTTTTCAAATTTTGACCACTATGAACAAAACTGTCACAACACCTGTATATGTTTTTGGGTGGATATACTTTTCAATTTTTCTGGAAAATATCAGCAGCATGATGATATGTTTTTCCTAACAAGTTGCCATATTATGACTAGTAATTTATTCACAAGTTTTTGTTAGTAAGCAGATCTATTTACCTAGGGTTTACATTAATATAAGCTTTCACATCAGCTGGGTTTAAGATGAATTTCAGTATAATTATGTGCTTTTCATGGGTCTAAAATTCTAGCATCATTTTTTTTTAAAGGAGAGGTGAAAGCAAGAATGAGGGTGAGCAGAGGCAGGAAGGTAGGAAGAGAGAGGAGGAAGAAGCACTTTATTTGTTTTATTTAGTTATTTATCTTGATTCTTTCTGCCAGTGCCTGGATCCGAAACCCAGACATTGCGATATGTATGGACTGCGCCCAACCTCTCTCCAACAAAACATTTCTAAAGCCTCATTTTAAATAAGCTGAATCTTACCTATGAATTTATAAGTTATCAGGTTTTCAAATACTCACAGAGAGCATAGTTTTAAGAGTATGTTCACTTTTGATTTTCTTCCTGTTCTTTCTTTTGAGCACACTAGCATTTCATTTGTGTATGTATATGCTACTTAAATTGCTATAGTATGTTTTATTTTTGTATTAAATATATCAATGCATCATTCTTCAACATTTTTTTGAGGATTTTGGAAATATGTTACTTAAAGTACTATAGTGTGTTTTATCTTAAGTATAGCAATGTAACATTCTTTAAAACATTTTTTGAGTGTTATGGAATTACGTTTAGTTTTCCATGGATGGGTGGAAGTGGAAATTCAACCATAGTTTTGCTTTTTTGTTTAGTTCAGATACTGCCTCTCTTTATCTAACAAATGTCTGTGATGTCTGTGTCCCCTAAAATTATTTTTAAATGAATGAGAATATTGACGTTAAATGTAATATAGACATATGAGTAATACCTGTTATTCTACCTGTTATACATTATACATACTTTGGTTCTGAAATGTAATGTGTTGTGTGTATAATGTGTTGAGGAATGTTACTTCCTAAGATGGGTTTAAAATCATAGCATTATCAGTATCAGCTCCACAATTCATCTTTGCCTTAGGTAAGAGTCAAGTCTTAAAATAGTGCATCTTAATAAATGCTATACAATTTTTTCAAGTTATTTTCATTAATTGTTCTGCTATTTCCTCACGTTAGCTCTATGGTCCTTCCATTAATTACAAAATGTTCATACAACACAGTTTAGAGAAAACCATTTCCACTGAGATGCCTTGAAAGTGTCCCTTGAAAACCCAGAATATAATCCAAAGAGCATTGTTTGTTGTTATTGCTGCATCAATGGAGTCATTGTCAGAATACTGGGACTTCTGACCTTATTAGAACAAAAATAACAGAAAAAAAAAAGAAAAATATATATGACCCTCCTTTCAAATTAGTCATCTTAGAAGGAAGAATTTGCTATAACAGCATTGATTAGTTTTTCCAAATTTTTTTTGCTTTGGATGATTCTGAAGGTTTTTTCCAACCTGTCATAATCATTGGTTATCTTATCTCTAAAATATCGATTATTCTTAAACTTAATAAAAATGAGGGATTCCATCTCTACGGCACTAGAAACCATATAATTATATGTGAACATTTTAAATAAATTAATTTTTTAAACTTTATTTCACTTTTGGTAAGTCAAATTTGCTTCATTTATTTCATATTTAGCTTTTATTTAGCATATGAATAAAATATAAAATATGATCAAATTTATAAATTATGTGACTATTAAAATTCACATTAATTTAACTTGTGTACTTATGGAATTCAGTTTAAAATATTGCCATTAAATTTGCTGCAAATGTTTTTAGTTTTACTTTTGGATAGTTAATTCAATTTTCAATTCCTTTTAAGCATGTTATTTCTAGAATTACAATTGAATGTATGTATGTGACCTATCTTTAGTGGAAAATTTCCAGTTGATAATCAGAGTTTTAGAAAAAAGGCAGATACAAGATAAATTTATGACAATGCCTCTTTGAAATATTCAGACATTATTTGTTTACTCTCCTATAAGTCAAATCTGTTTAAAATCTTTAAAGAACAAGTGCGTTTTCATGCAGCATATAGTTTTTTTATTTCACATTGGCAAGGCAAGTCTGTAAAAATTAACATGAGCTTCCCACTTGATTAATGAAAGACAGAACAAAAGAATCAAAGAAAAGGAAATAGCACAAGCATTTCAGAAATGCTTCAAAAGACAAACTGTTCAATTATAATGTCTTCAAAGTTTAAAATTGATTTCGAGTTACCACAAACCAGAAAATTATCTCTGTTCTTTCTAGATAACTCTCATACAGTTATGCAACTTGACATACATATATGTCAAATACATATATGTGTGTAGTATGTGCATATATCTAGATATATATGTGTGCATATAAATAGATATATAATTTAAGTGTCCAAATTGAATTCAGTACTTTGTTGAAATTATCTCCTTCAATTCTTTCAGTAATCTTATAGAACTAAACATAAATATATCTTAAGTAAGAAGTTGAATACAATTCCAATGAAATAAAACCAGTTATCATCAATAATCAACTTTGATCAAAGACTGATAGATTTCTCCTTCTGACTACTTGGTAATTAAAATCTTGTAAAAAAAATACAAAGAATCACTATTTCTCATTATTTCTAAAATGACCTTCCTACTTAATATTGCAGAAGGGAGAGACAGTTAATTCATTTCCAACTTCTTGATAGTTATCATTTCCACTGATCCATTGAACTGTGATCAGTTAATTGTTTTTGCTATTCTGAAGATTCATACAAAAGCAGGCACACAAAAGGCTTTCTCTATCCGTGCTTCTCATCTCACTGCTGTAACCATCTTCTATGGTACCTTAATCTTCATCTACATTCAGCCTAGCTCCCAGTATTCGTTGAAACAGGAGATGATGATTTCTAAGTTCTGTACACTAGTGATTCCTATGTTAAACCCAATGATTTACAGTCTTCAAAACAAAGAGGTAAAGAGTGCTTTGAAAAGAGTCCTGAAACTGAAACATTACTGCTGTTATTTTAAAATCCCTGTTCATTCTAAAACATCCTATAGCCAATTCTCATTTCAAAGTATTCCATGAATGTCTAAACCGAAAGATTCTATAGATGTTTTCATTATACACACTTAGGTGTCCGAATATGTGACAGATTGAAAGCAAAAGCTGTATAATTCACAGAGCAGCATCACAAAAGTAATAGGTCTTCTGATTCTCTAGATTGTTAATCCCAGAATCAGTAAAAACACAGTATTACCTTTGCATTTTTTCTATTTGTAGAAAATAATTGCAAAATAATATTATGGCATTTAAGAAATAATGTAGGGCATTTACTAAGATAAATTAATTGATACTCAAATTTCCAAGGACACAGATGTAATTGCATAAGTGTAATTTGTTTCCATTACCTTATTTTTAACTACACTAAAGAGACTGTACTATTCAGAGAAAGCAATTTATTCTTCCAGTTTCTTGCTCAGAGTTCTGACACCCTTGGCTTTTCCTAAAGGATGAGCTACAAAACTGTCTTAGTTTTGTTGATGAAGTGGTAATTTGGAAAGCATATAAAGATGATTTCTTGCCACTAGGGGAATCAACTATAAATTAAAATGAACTTTTATTACTGCTCTCCTAGTTTTTGGTGTGGGTAGAGGACAAAAATTGAAGATTGGCTAAATCACCAAGGTAAATTAATTAATCAGTTTTGATTATGAAATCAATTCTCTATTGAAAACAAATAAACAAAAATAAAAGGTGAGGGTATTTGGCAAACTTCCAGACTGTTGAACCAGGACACACCACATGCCATTCTCCATTACCCAAGTTAACAAAGACAGAAGCTCTATGGCTCATCACCCCCTCCTATGTATCTCTTCATCTGATTGTTGGGTCTTGCCTATTATTCTTTGCAATAAATTGGTAATCTACAGAGAATGTTGGTATCCTGAGTTCTGTGAGCCACTCTAACAAATTAATCTAATGCAGAGTTTGGAGCATGAGAACCTCTGATTTACATTCCATGCCTTGGAATAAGAAGAAATGATATGGACTTATAATAGGCATCTGACTGTACAGTAATCTTGTTGTACCGAGCCCTCAACTTGTTGGAGATGATGCTATCTCCAGGTAATTGGTGGTCAGAAATGAATAGAATTGTAGGACACCCCATTGGAGAATTCACTGCCAGTGGGGTATTCTCTCCATATGCACACACAGAGAAATTTGTGTGCATAATCATTTGTAGTAGACACCCCGCCAAGAATATAATTATATCTTTCCATTGACGCTTTTCCAAAAATCTTGCTATTTTGTGTAAGTTCCTTCGCATTGCTTGAAATTTATCTCTGTAGAAGGAGATTGTCTCTCTGGTTAATTTGAGGTAATATGACAAGTCTCAAAATTTCAAGTTCAGATTTTTAGATTTTAGTTACCTATGTAGGATAACTAGAAGAATAACTTGTAGCACTACAATTTAAAATAAATTCCATCTC
Organism: Solenodon paradoxus; assembly: GCA_004363575.1. Lineage (NCBI taxonomy): Eukaryota > Metazoa > Chordata > Mammalia > Eulipotyphla > Solenodontidae > Solenodon > Solenodon paradoxus. Next base: position 106,929 of record RJWH01002831.1, read on the forward strand.
TCATTTTAAAGATACTTTTAAAATAAACATTTTATAATATAAGTTGGCAAGAAAATATTTCACTTCTGGAAGCATGATATATAGAAATTCCATTGAATATACTTAAAATCAGATCATGCAAGCTAACATTTACTAATTGATTCAATTCTATAGTATTAATTTCATGACTTCAGTTTTCTTTTATTCTATCATATCAAATTTTACCATTAATGAACTGTAAATTGAAGGAAAATATATTTAAATTACAATTAAATTAATTTAACATACATACATTCTTCAGTATTTTTGAGTTCCCTTTGTGATCAAATTAGCAGAAGCATTCTGGAATGTTTAAGGTGTATTAGAACATGGAAGAAATACTCATGCAGGTGTGGTTTTTGTGTAGTTGAGAGCTCAGGCATATTCAACTTGCTTCCAAATCTCTAGATATAAATATAAAAAATTTTTAGTTATAGCCTAATATAGAATATAATTATAAAATAGTTTTAATGAAGAGATTTTGCTATGTGTATGACTGTATATGGAACATTTTAATATATATGATAATAATCTGAGAATATATATTAATTCAATAATAATTCAAGAATCAATAATAATCAAGAATTTAATGTCATCAAATTATTTCAAATAATACCAGTCATAATTATACTATTAATAATATAATATAATGTCAATCTGCATCAGAATAAACCCTGCAGATTTTGATATTAACTATATAATATAATTTTACTCTGTTAGCCTCACATCAATGATGCTCTTGGGTATAAACGAAATTTAACACTTGTGAAAAAAATGTCAATTTGTCTAGTCTCCTTAGAAGTCTTGGATTACATTTTTTCTATAATTTATCTTATTTATTTTATCCCTTATAAGTTATGTCTTGATTCATTATCCCCAGTATGCTTTAAAAAAGAATATGAATTTAAAAAATGAATAAAGATGGTAGTGAGTCTTCCAGGCTTGATCACATTTTTTTTCAAATTTTTGATGATTCAAGAGTCTTTGCTATTCATTTACATTTGGAATCCACTTGTAGATTTCTTCCATTCAATTACTGGATGTTTTGTATCCTATAAATATTATTTTTAAATCAAGAACGAAATATAATTCTTAAAAAACAGGTTTTAATTTATTTCATCAGCATTTTGCCATTATCAGCAAGTTAATCTTTCACAAATTTTGTTAGATTTATTAACAAAATATAAAACATTTCTGTTTTGTTGTTATACAATATGTATCTAACTTATAAATGTTAGTTTTTTGAATACAGAAATACAATGGAATTCTGCATGTTGATCTTGCATATTGTGACCGCTGCATTCAATTATTCTTTCTAGTAACTCAGTATACCACAATCTTCTAATTGTACATTTATAATTCTCAAATTGCATTGTCTGAACGATATATCAATAAAATGATGTAAAAAGTGTTATCAATAGGATAAGTTTATTCAACCATTATTACTGATCAAAATGTATGTCCTGAATTTTATAGGATTGTCCTAGATGTTGAGACCTCCCACCATTATGTCCCCCCCACTTCTCAAACACTCCCTTCACCAATCCAGTGTTAGCTTCAACCCCCCTTTCCTGGTTAACCTGAAATTACTCCCTCGAGAAATAGCCTGACACTCAACAACCCTATCCAGATTGGGCCTGGTGATACTCTAGCTGGTCCTAGCTTCAAATTTGGAAATTAAAATAAGTGTACAAAATCAAGGGTCTCAAGATAAAATAAAATCAACTCTTGGACACTTGTAATAGAATTAAGGTTATCAATAGGGAATGGAATGGGGGAGTGAAGGGCAAATGGTGGCAGTCTGCTGGACAATGTCGAAGAACACTTGGTGATTTGGTGGAAAACAGGGTGTGTTGACATAAATCTGAAGAATTGGTAACTTATACACATGAGGATATTTTAATGTGTAGAATAAGTTGCTACAAAAATCACACAAATAAACAAGGGTTTAATCAATACATATAATTCTCCCTGCCTGAGATCATATTTTATTCATTAGGCATTAAATGCCTTATGACTGAACAAAACATCTGAGCATATAATGATGTTGCAAAAATAAATAAATAAATCTCTCAAAGAAAGCTTTGTATTATTTTATGTCTTTTTTTTTTTTAGGAATTCATCATTTCTATAAAATCAATATTGTCTGTGATGAAAAGGAATAATTCCAAAAGAGCTAGGTTTTAAAAATGCAAGCATTTTTTAAAACAGAATAAAAAGTGAATTTTTACTTTACTGCGATATGCATAATAGGTTGCTATTACTCTGAATTATACGCCAATATATTAACTTATACAATTTTTAAGTGGATACATCTGATCATATATTTGACATTATTTAATGTATTATGTAATGAGTTTGTTGTAATTTAAAGAATATCATGGAAATATTTGAATCATTATCATCAAAGAACTAATGCCTATAATAATGACTAAATATGAACATCTGCTTAAATGTGATACAGAAATTGCCTGAAACATCACCTCACCTTGTGAAGGATACACCCTCCATAGTTGTAGATGTGTAACTCACATATATACTATAGAATATAGCACCTCTTGTTACTGATTTTTGAGTCCCTTTCTACCTTAGAAAATTCCTATTCAGTCATCAGTGGTTATTTTATCTCCAGGGAATCCCAAGGTATAAGCAAAATCAATTTGCCATTTCCCTTTACATCCTACTTCTCCAGGGTACATTTCTCCTATTAAGAAACTATAAGTAGATGCAAAATGACAACTGAAAATATTGTATTATTGTGACCATTTGGATCATGATGATTTAATTAATCACTGACTGTTGTTTATTATAAAAATAATGCTACTCAATTTTCATACCTACGCCTCTCAATTAGTATTTTCCTCTCTGTCTCTTTCTGTCTCTCTATTTGTCTCTCTCTGTCTCACTCTCACTTTGCTGCTTCATGATAAGATATATGTTGATTAGTGAAGTGTCTTTTAGTGAAGTTGATAGAGTAGCATGTTCTTTTGTTTTATCTGTCTAATCACTTTGGTGAGCAACCTTTGGATGGTTACAGTAATCTAGAAAAATTCAACATATTGTACTTTTCAGGGAAGATGTTTTTCACATTTTAGTTTTGTGATTTGTACATTCTGAAATAACATGGTGTCCAACCTTCACAACTTCTTGTAGCATGTCTTTACCCCCATTGTATCATTTAGATGCTCTACAGGTGAACCTCTGGTTTTGTGACAGAAGTTCCATCTATTAATGCTGAAGCACCTGGGTTCAAAGCATGGACCTGTAGGAAGGGAAAAACATAAACATGAATTATTTCTCCATGCATGTTCAGAAACTCTCAATAAATACTAGAACACAAAAGAGGAATTTTCTATTCAAGGTGATCACATGTCACGTTTCAATGTTTTAGCTCAATAATTTCAAAGTCAATGTATTATTTTTTAAATACTGATTTTCCAGTTGACTGAAACACTTAAAAAGTTTCTTCAAAGTCTAAGAATTAGAAAGTGATGGAGAATAAATACTCCCACCATAGTTTTCTCTTTGGGGGTAAATGCTATTTATTTATAAGTAAAATTCTGCCTACAAATCTTTGACAGTAGACATCTGACTTTTTCAGAAACCCTTCTATCTTCAATCTTTATTTCTGAAATGTAGCTGAACTTCTGAGAACATAAATCGTCTCTCAAATAGGAACTTCATTGTTTATTAATTTTTCAACATGTTTCTAAAATACAATGCTATTTTTTTCTTCTCTGATGATTTATTACTGATCTAAGCCTGACATTGACATGAATTCAATTTGTTAACTTTCGATTTGAGAAACACCACTCAGAACTGAAACCTTCTCACTTTGCATTACTTTGAGTCAATTTATTTATTTCTAATTGGATAATGATATTTTCATAGACTCCATAGACGAGATTTCAGTTTTTGTTTACATTTGGATGTTTCTTCTGTTTAAATAGTGCATCTACAAAAGAGAAGTATTATCTGTCATTGAAAGAGCATAATTTTGAGGCATAATAATAATATAATAGAAAATATATAGGGTACTTGGAGAGCATGAAGACTGGTATATAAACTAGAACACCTGGCTTTGAAGATTTGTACCAATATCTGACTCCTTTTTGGCATCTGACTGTTAACTTGGCATCTTCAAACATCTTTGTTATCTGAGGAGATAAATTCTAAGTGAAACTGTCTCATAGACTTCTGTGATAAATTAGTTTATTAATTCATAAACAATGTCTCTCATGCAGTACTCAAATATACTACTATTACCTGGTAGTCTTTATGAGCATCTCAACGATGCCTTTTAATAGCATCAACACCTTGATCATATTTATTGACAAATGACTCATATTGTCCCATATGTTATAGACAAGTCTCACAATCCCTAGAATAGGTGAATCTATTGATAGGTGAATCTAGTGATAGTTGTATCTCATTAGGAGACTGTGCTGGAGATGTTATCAGGTGTCCACCTACAATAAGTCTCTATTTTCTCTTAGAAATCAAACATTTAATGAGAAACATTTTAGTGGAAAAGAAGAAAAATATTGTGTCATAGTTAGAACAAATTATACACAGTTTTGAGTTCAGAGAGCAATCCAAAAATTTCTAAATATTGGTGTGGAAGTTTTGAACAAAGTGAAGACAGGCAGTGGAGAGCCTTTGAATTTCCTGTTTTACAATTTGAATATCTCTGATGATGACTTTGTATATTCCAGTGAACTTTCTGAGTAGTTCACACAAAACAGCGTGATGGTTGTCCATATATATTATCTTGTGATGATTAATCTGAAATTAATATCAAACAATCTAGTTTCAACTTACAGGGCTTCAAGAAAAGAGCAGATTTTTTTCAGTAGTATCATGACAAGGGAATGGGAGAAAATTTGGAAACACTCATTTAAAAAAATGGTCTTCAGATATTGGTGGAAAGTAGAATTGAGAATTCACAGGTAAAAGACAAATCTTTAAAGATAATAAATATGGCTAGAATCTAATACCCACAAAGAACTATAGTTTTTTGTTAGAACACATTTTTCTCCTACTGGTCACCCTTGTTTTGATTCTTGTTTGCACAATAAGTCTGTCTGTTCTTGGTTAGTCTATTTACATATGTTCAGCAAGCATGTTAATTGACCATTTATGAGCTATATGTCAGCATTGCTGAAAGTTTAATGTTCTAAATTAGCCTTTTTAAAGTCTCTTTTTATAGTCTCGTTCCTTTCTGCAACCACTAATTTGCTTTCATTGACTAATTTTTATATAATTTATTTGCTTGATTTCCACAAAGAACTAAGAAGTCATAACAGACTCATAATCAGAAAACATACTACTTAGAGATTTGCATGAATTATTCTTCTCTTGAGAATTCTAAAATATCCTGAATTTTGTGAAACCTCCTGAAGTGATCTACTGAATGCATTGGTGAGATTAGAAACTCAGGTTCCTGGCTAGTATTTCAAGAGACATTTGCCAACATTGGTTCCATAGTGTCAACCTTAGTTCTTTAAATCTGTCTGGTGGTGTTTGAAAATACAACAGTCCAGTGGCAGCCTTGGTGTTAAGCAATGGATTTCATCATGTGCTATTTACAAGGAGAACAGGATCTTGATGTGCTTATTCAAATAACTACTTTGGCAGGAAAATAAAGATGCTCAACAAGAGTTTTTGATATCTGGAGAGGTCACATGTTGAGAAAAAATAAATACATCAATTTTTTTTATAAAGTTATGATTGATCAGTTTTCTATGAATTTAAAAATTTAAGAGAATAGAGCAATAATATTTAATCTATAAAACACAACATTAAAGAATTATTGATATTAAAGAGGTTCGCAAAATTCCATTCATTCTAATCTGTTACACAGTCACATGCAATGAATTCCTATTATATTTGATCATGAGTTATAAGCTTCTAAAACTTTCAGAAAAGGATCAGCTTGTTCCGCTTTGTTACAATATCTGTGGATGACGGAAGAACTACTGTTGCTATGGCTAAAGATCTGATGACAGTCCATTTTGTATACAATTTATATCCAAATACTACCCAAAAACAGCGTTAGCAGAATGAAGCTTTTTCTTAATATTCCATGGAATTCTCATAAGACAGACTACATTAAATTCATAAAATACTTTAAAATGCAAAATTTTAGAAATAATATGACATCTGCTCTCAGGCTACTATAGAATCAAGTTAGAATGTATTAAAAGACATATATCTGGGAATAATTGAAATAAAGGGAGATTAGACAACTCACTTTTAAGTAAGACCTGTTTCAAAGAAGAGATTACAATATTAATTAGAAAACATTTTGAACTTAAAATGAAAAGATGGCTTACTGTAGTTTGTATACTATAAAAACTGTGCTTCTTATTTTTCACTGATTGTATATAGAAATATTTTGTAAACTGATTTTTATTTTAAAATTATAATGAATTTACTTTTTAGCTCAAGTATTTATTAATAGTTTCCTTTAGATATCAACTTGCACTCATGACACATAATAAAAACAGTTTTACTTTCTCCTTTCTCTTCTAGAAACCTTCTATTTTTTTCTTGCTCTGTGGTGTTGGATACTAATTTTTGAGCATCTAATTGGTGAAAAAAAAGAGTATTTCTTGCCTTGTTCTTGAACTTAGTGGAAATATATTCAAATTTTAGGTATCTATATGATGTCAAATGTATATTTTTCAGTTTTAGAAAACTCCACGGAATACCAGACTCACGAAAAATTTTATTCCTAGGTAAACCCTGGTGAACTAGTGGGTTACTTCATTGAGCACAGCCCACAGACATACCAAGGTCATCAGTTCAAGATCCGGATCTGGGGTATACAGCCAAGATGAACAACTAAATGAAAAATAAAATATTTTTCCATCTCTCTCTTTGCCTATCTGCCTACCTCATCAACAACATTCCTGCTTTCATTTTTCTTTAAAGCATTATTTTTAATAAATACTGGAACATCTTAAATGTTTTATGCACTTTTGAGGTGTTAGAAAAATAATTTTATTTTGAACTTTCTTAACATAGTGACTTTATTTTGAATGTTGTGTTTCTGAATTTTTAAACCAAACATATATTTCCAGGGTAAACTGACAGTATTTTTTTGTTTTTATGTATTAATAGGTTCAGTATGCTAAATTTTTATCTTGAATTATCACATAAATGGTCATGACTTATTTTCTGTTTTCTTCTGTTCTTAAAGTGTCATTGTCTGCTTTTGGTATCAGGCGAAGCTTTCTTTGCAAAGAGAGTTGGTCTATAAAATTCCACTGCAGTTTTCTGAATGAGTATGTGCAAATTTGGTTACATTTTTTTCTAATCATTTACTAGAATTCCACATTCAAATACCTTGAATTGATTTGGGAGAGGAAGGATTATTTATTACACATATTTTAAGTTATGATCTTTTTAATCCTGGAAATGTTAAACTATTTTTCTTAGTGTTATTATATATGAACATAATTACACATGAAAATACATCATACACCCCTTTGTATCATCCTGATCTGAAAACAAATTGCTTTTTACATACACCCATCCTATCTATAATTTCTTGTATCTTACTATTCTAAAATTTAAAGATCTTTCCTAATCACTATTGTAAAATATATTAAATTTTGCTAGCCTTCAAAGTATCGTTTGTAAAACTATTTTTCTTTCATTTTTCAATTTTTATATTCTATGGAAAATAGAACAATTTCAGTATGTCTTATACACCTACTTAATAAAGAAATGCATATTAACTTTTAAATGAATCAATAATTAATTTTCTTCTTGGTTTATTATTTGAGAACATCCAAAAGCTCACCAATATATATCTTAGAAGTGGTATGTTGGGGTATGTGCAGCCACAGTATATATTTCAGATATAGCTGTTAGAACATTTCACCTTACTTCAGTATAAAAATCATAAATCACTGAAAATAGTGTAGGAAAAATATAAATAAAATACATTAATTAAATATGACTGAGATCTCAGCAGGCACTAATAAGTAATATTAACATTTCACCTAATTTCTAATGCAGATTATCTAGAAATCAAAATATTATACTTTTTTTTAGTAAAGTTTATACTTAGCGTATTATTTTTATAATTTTAAATCACTGATAAACTTCATTAATATTTATCTTTACATGACAGTATATAAAATATTACTTCATCCCAATTAATTGCTTTTATTCAAATTTAATTGATCTGTATAAAGTTCTATGAATCTGTACAAAGCTGATATTTAAATTTACCTATGATATAAATAAAGTGGAATAAATTCTGATAATTTTAAAATAAACCAAAAAGTAGGGCTTTAAGGACTGTCTATAGGCATTATGTTCAGAAGGTAAACTCTTTATATAAAATGCTACATATCATATTTTGCTTTTATTAGAAATGTGGCATAAATCAAACAGTGGGATTAGGTCATTTTGCTTCCTTACAGAGAAAGCATGATGTCAATAAAAATTATTGGTCTCAATAAACATATGTAACATATTCATATGAACACATTTTTATGAAAGCCAATCACAGGGAGAGTCACTATATCGTGCAAAATAATCATGTGCAAAAATACAAAAAGCAACTAAGACATACCTTATTTACAATAAATTGCTTTAATATCCAGAGATAAGGATGATTAAAAATTCATTACACAAAATATGTTTGTACCAATAAATATGTCTGATAAAGTAAAAATAAAAATGGAATCTCCTATGGGTGAAATCAAGAAATTGCTCTTTCTTCCCCAACATTACTGAGATGCAATTAACAATAACTTTCTTTAATCTTAAGGTTTATAACACAATGTTTTGATATACTTATATATAAAATGTAAGTGCAATTTAGCTTTTGCTAAGAACCTGTCATGATGTATATGTCCATTTCCTTGTGATACAAACATTTAAGATGTATTCCCCTAGTAACTTTCAAGTACATAATGCAGCATTGCTAACTATAATTACAGAAATTTATCTTAATTATTATATCCACTTGTGTAGTGAAATGGACTGATACAGATGAATAATGTGATGATCTTATGAGTTACTGAATTACCAAGTATAATGAGCTGGTAAACACTCTAATTTTCACATATGGGCATAACTGTGCCGAAGAGAAAAGAGCAGGGCCCTAAGATCCTCAAATGGAAGAGAAATATTTAATCAAATTTAGATGACAGCTGACCTCAAATGATCCCACCACACAGAGTCTCCTTGAAATCATAGTAAGATAGATATTAACACATTTCATGGAATACTATGAATGCTTACATAATATATGCATATACATATACACATATACACAAAGACACATGTAGACATTGAGAAGTTTGATAGTAAAATAACTGAAGATTCCTTTTAACTTTTTTTCTATTCATATTCTATTTCCTCACTCCCATAGATATTACTCATCCTCCTCCTCTATCCTTAAGAATTTTAATCTCCTAGACCACTCTACTGTAATATGGCATTTTCTTTAATAAGATATAATTAGTTTCTTTCCATCAACTAAGTCAATAATTAGGCAAAGGTTTCCTGCTTTGTTCACTTATGTTTTTACAGCACATAGAAGATAAAACTGGCACTAAGAACACATCTAAATATATGTTAAAACATGTCTGATATTCCCTCTATAGATGAAATTTGAAGCCCATGATCTAAAGTATATAACTTATATTTTTATAAACTTCAAGAAAAATAATTACATAGTTTTGTCCACACTCTTTGTAATGCATATTTTACATCCTTGTTCCTCAAACTATAGATCAAGGGGTTTAACATGGGAATAACGAGGGTGTAAAATATAGATGCCATTTTATCAGTGTCGAAGGAATGACTGGACTTGGGCTGCACGTACATAAATATCAAAGTGCCGTAGAACACTGTGGTCACCGTCAGGTGGGAGCCGCAGGTGGAAAATGCTTTGTGTCTCCCCTCTGCAGAGTTCATTCTGAGGATGGTTACAAGGATAAGCAGGTAAGACACAAGAACAATCAGAAGAGAGAAAATTAAATTAAAACCTGCCAAGATAAGAATGATTAATTCTATTTCTTGGGTATTAGAACAGAGCAAAGTTAGCAAGGGGAGACTGTCACAGTAGAAATGACTGATGACGTTGTAGCCACAGAAAGATAGTTTAAAAATCTCTATGGTGACTAGAAGAGAAACAAATGTGCTGTAGAGATAGGGAATTGCCACCAGCACATGACATACTCTTTGTGACATGATGACTGTGTAGAGCAGAGGGTTACAGATGGCCACGTAGCGGTCATAAGACATTGCTGACAGAATAAAAAGTTCACTTATAATGAACACCAGAAAGAAAGCTAACTGTGTAGCACAAAAGCAATAGGAAATTTTATTTTGTTCCACAACAAAATTTACTAACATTTTTGGTCCCACTGCTGTCGAATAACCAAGATCAGTTAGAGCCAGGTGTCTGAGAAAGAAGTACATGGGTGTTTGTAGTCTGGATTCCACCTTGGTGAGGACGATCATGCCTAAGTTGCCCACCACTGAGACCAGATAGATGGTGAGGAAAACCGCAAATAACGGAGCCTGCAACTCTGGGCGGTCAGTGATCCCCAGGAGGATGAATTCAGTGAGCACCGTGAGGTTGTGTTGGTCCATTCAGGTTCATCAGAGTACTGTTTCTAGATAGAGAAATTAGCATGGTTAATTCAGTTTATGTATTATTTCTTGTAGAATATTTGTTATACAAAGCTAATATAAATAATATACATAAAATTCATCTTTGATAAAAGGCTGTAATACTTTAAAGGAAAAACAATGTTGAAGATCGTCAGGATACGTAATACCACAGTGACAAAATACATTAAATATTAAACATGTATTTGCTAGATGTGACTGGAGATCATTTTGTGTTTTAAGCCTACAGGAATCACTTCAAAGTATATTATAACTCATAATGCAGATAAGCACATATATAGTTACATAGACTGTATTTAAATAACTCTAAAAACTAATAACCCTAAACACCAGTAAAAATGGTGTGAGTATGAGGCAGATCACGTTTAAGGTAAGATCATTATTTTTGATTTAAGTAATTGTGAAAACCAATGCTTCTGCTAAAAAGGAAAACAGAAATGTCACTATTTAAAATAAAATTTCAAAATAGGAGTCTACATTAACTTTAAGTAGATCAAAACATAAAATTTTATATTATATATAGGTAATAACATGTAATGTGATCTTAACTCGCTTAATGTCTTAGAAATTTGTGAACTGATACCAAGCCCTAAAATGTACACATCTTTCTTATATTGGGAATATGGAAATGTATAGCAGTAGAGATAAATACAATAAAAATCACCAACAAATGCAAAAATTGCAATAAATTCTTGCTTTGAATATTGCTTTTTTGTTTTTTATTTTTCTTTAATATCAAGGAATGTTATAAAAATAATAAAAAACATGGGAAATACTAATTTATTGGTAACAACAGTATAGATAAATACATTTACTCTCACTGGTTTTGGAGTTTTATGCAAAGAACCTAATTGATTATTGATAGTTTACCATCTTTAATGAATTGTTTTTAAAGTTAAGTAATCTTCAAGATGATTGTTATTTTTATCAGATCCAACTGGAAATGAAGAACATACTATACATTATACCATTACTGTACAGACAAGTTATTTGAATTCCTCCTAATAGCCAAATAAAAACTTTCACATATCATTGCAACACCCTTTTTGTCATCAAGAAATAAATTGATAGCATAAGAATAGGTTTGTTTTAAAATAATCAAATGCTAACTCATTTTAAGAGGGTTATGATAACTTTTAATTGCAATTCAAGTACTGTGGGTTTTGGTCTCCATTGCAGGTATGATTTTTATACAGAGCATAAGTATTTCATAAATACTATGGCAATGAAATTTCAAAGATATCCATGAGAATTTAGCCTCTCAACTTATGTGATGATTTTTAAAAGTTTTTTTTATATAATATGCAGAAAAAAGAAGACAGGGTCAGTTCATGCTCAAGAAGACAATTGAATGAGAAATGGTCACATTTTGCTCGTTTGCCATGCAATCAAGGGGAATTTTTCAAATGCCTTTGAAGCATTGTGAATATTGGTAACAAACAGAATCTCATGAAGCATTTTATTGTTCTTACCTATAATAAAGTTTCTGTCTTCACTACTACATTTGTCTCAACATAACACATGGAAAGCAATTTATAGATTTTATCCACCTTTTGAGAATTTCCCTGAGGAGATGCCAAGCAATTTGTTAATTATGCCTAAAGCATATGAGAACTTAGCAAAATGCCTGGAGATTGTCCATTAATTATCAGGGACAATGTGTATTCTCTAGTGGGTAAGATTCTGTCTATTTTTCTTTCTGTCCTATCTATTATTTAATTATTCAACTTCTGCTTTTCACTTACTAAACTTTCCACTGATACCACACAGGACTCTTGACTAAAATGCCTCTTTAATGCATAGAAGTCTTCACTGCACAACGGTCTCCTCAAATAGGGGACAGAGAGAAGTGTTAGATGCTGCTTTAGTATGCTATTTGAAAGTGTAAATGGAATAAAATGATACATTATGTAAATATGAGGCAATGTCTACTTGCTTTGCATTGTTTTCATTATTTTTGCTTCTTTGAGAAGCAAAATTTTTGATTGAATTTTCTCCTTAATTGCATATAAATATGTGTATAAACACATATGCAATAATTAAACATGCTATTGATTTGCAAATTCCATTCATGCATTTTAAGTCACTTTACTTACTATACATTGATGTTATAGTTCTTTATGCATTATAGTCCATGATATAGTTTATTTGTGATAAATAATTTGCAATTATTTTTTCTTTTATAGAATCATAATCATATTGAGATATTTTAACTTTGTTCTTAGTCTATGGGTATTACCACTGCACACACCATCAGAGTTCTAGGGTCCTTTAACCACCATTGGTTCCCTCCTTCCTTTCCTCCACCTTCCCAACTCCCTAGGAGCCATCATCTTGTACCCTGTGGTGTTTTCTGGGGTTTAAATGATTGTTTCATTTCATTATAGGTTCCACATGAGTGAATCCATCCTATATTTTTCTTTTTCTTTCTGACTTGTCTCACTTAACATGAAGTCCTCCAGTTCCATCCAGATGGCTCTTTCTTCTTCTCCTTCTCCCCCTACTCCTTTTCCTCATCCTCCTCCTTTTTCTTCATCTTCTTCTCTTTTTTTATTAGCTGCTATACAAGCTTGTATGGCTATAAATTTCTTCTCAGAGCTGCTTTTGCCACATCCCACCTCTGTTAATTTCTCTCTGATTTCCACATATCTAAATATATAGATAGATAAAGACACATAGATATAGATGATATAGATATAGATGATATAGATATCTTAGTGGGTAGAACAGCCTGAATTTATTTGTTAGGTTCTTGTCTTTATGTCTTTGTTGATTTTCTGCCTGGACTATCTATCTATTAAAATAAGTGGAGTATTGAAGTCTCCTACTATTATTATGTTACTATCACTGTCTGCCTTTAGCTCTGTCGATATTAGTTTTATATATTTACATGGTTCAACATTGGTTGTATGTATGTTAATGATATTTATTCTTGATGGACTTTTCCCTTGACCATACATAGTGCCCTTCCTTGACCCAAGAAATTATTTTCATGTAGAAGTTTATCTTCTCTGAAACTAGTATTGCCATTCCTGATTTCCTTTCATCACTGGTGCTTTGAGATATTTTTCTGTAACTTTTGATTTTCAACCTGTGTTTGTGTTTGGATCTGATATGTAAGCATCATATTGCAAGCACAATACTGATAGACACTAATTTTTTATCCATCTAGCCACTCAGTGTCTTTTGATTGGTGCATTCAACTCAGTCACATTTATGGTGAAAACTGATACATAGACTTTTGTTGTCATTTGATTTTTTTAATTTCTGTGTCTGTTGGTTTTATTCCACATTTATTTTTATTTTCTTTTTTCTCTACATGGTACTCAGTGTCAGTTTTTCCAGTTTCATCTGCATTCCAGTTATTTATCTCTCAAAGTTAAGTTTAGTGGTTGTAATATGGTTATCACTATATTTACCTCTCTATGATCATCTTTTATGAACTGTCATATGTCCATACAGAGTCAATAATTTAATTTTCACCAATGGTGAGTTTTCTTTTCTTCTGCAGAGAAGTCTTTTGCATTGTTCACCTAGTTTTCCCTATAATTATATCTTTCAGAACTGTAGTATGATTCAATAATATGGATAATGACATTTGTACTATACATGTACATTGTTCACTTTCACCAGTTTTCCATGTATGCTTTTGTATGTTTTAACTCCTTTGCATGTTGTCAGATGTTTACATTGGTGTAACCACCATCACAGTCAAACCCACATCCCTCTGACTCATTCATTATCCCTAACCATTGGCAACGATTAATATTTTTCTATAACTATAATATTGTCACTTGAAAAACAATTTATTAATAATACATCACTGTAATCTTTTGGAATTGACTTATTTTCGCTTAAATTTTTAGAGTTACAGCAGTGCTTTTTGGTATACACACTGTCATATTTTCTTTTTATTGAGGAAATTTTGCTTTATGATATTAGCAATGTGTGAGATAAATATTATAATAAATTTACATTTGTAAATAATACAGAAAATGTATCAGTATTTCCTCTGACCCATCACAACACAATCAATTCCCTTAACCCTGTTTGTCCTCCTCACCTATCCACCTATCATCCTGCCTCTCACTGATTTGCTTTTTCTGGCTAAATGTATACTGTTGCTTGATTCAGTTCAGTGTTTTCAAATCTACCTTTGTTTAAGTGTTTGCTAACCATCCCTATATACTACAAATGAGAAATATCATGTGATGTCTGTCTTTCTCCTCTGGCTTATCTTGCAAAGCATAATTCCCTCCAGGTCCATCCATGTTGCTGAAAATGCAGATTTTCACCTTCTGACAGCTGTATAGCATTCTTTTGCATATATATCACACCTTCTTTATCCACTCATCTGTTGGTGGATATTTAATTATTTTCTGGCTCTTGGCTATTTTAAATAACTCGCACTGAACATGGGATGCATATACCCCTAGGTATATATTTTGTTGTGTTTTTAAGGTAAATGTCAAGTTAGAAGAATACTGGATCATATGGACTTTCCATTCTTAATTTTTTGAAGGATCTCCATATTGCTTTCCATAATTATCACACCATTTACACTCCCACCAGCAGCGTACAAGAGATTCCTTTTCTCCACATCCTCTCTAATACATATTTCTATTCATTTGGATAATGACCATCCTAAAAGGTATGGGCTGATGACCCATTGTTGTTTTGATTTGCATTTCCCTGATAATGAGAAGCAGAATATCTTTTCGTGTGCCTGTTGACCATTTGTATGTCATATTTACAGTATGTCTATTATGATCATAAAAAATAGAGTACTAAGCATCGATTGTATTAGGTTGGTATGTTCATGAATAATTGGACATTTTCAAAGTTGTATTTCTGATTTCTCTAGTCTGTTTCATTGATTAATATGCTTTTCCTTCTACCGATATTAGAGTATTCATACTGCAATACAGTATCCTTATATGGAATAGTTTTTTCTTCCACGTTATCAGCATTTAAAAACATAACTTTGCTGTGCTAAATTACTGATATTTCATATCAATTTTAGTGTCATACATATACATCTACAAAATATCTTGTGGTGGTTTTATTTAGAACTAAAATTTCAATCAGTTTGGGAAGAATTGAAAATTTGGTTCGTTAACTATTAATTTAATTTTTGAACTATTATGACTTCCAAGTCAATCATAATTTTGTTAATTTCTTTGTTAGGCATACTTTCTAGCATTCCAATCACAGATGTTTTTCTAGTTTTTTCTATATGTGTAATTATATTGTGGAACTTCTACATGTTAATTTAGATTTATATATATACACATATTTATATATTGTTTACTTTAATATCTATATTATATTTATATATATGATTTACACATTTGTTGAACACATATCTTGTCAATTTACTGAGCTCACATTTGTGTGGTATTGTCTTGAGATTTTCTATTAGAAAATAATTATTTGCAAATAAGGACTAGCTCATTTCTTCTTTTGGAAGTTTTATCAATTTCATGAGTTTTTGTACACTTTCTGGCATTTTCCCTAAATATGTTTTGCATAAATACAAATGAGATTTCATTTTTTATTATTTTTATAAAATTAATTTTGCATTGTTTACTCTTTACATCTAGTGCCTACACTGAGTTTACATATTTGTACTCACTCTTGCCAAACATACCAACATTCCTGACCTAGTGTCATGATCTATAGTACCCTATCTAATCCACTGTTATTATGTTATTTTTTATTATTTAATAATCTTTATTACTTAATATTATTATGCTAATGTTCATCTTATCAAGGAAGAAAATATCATTTATTGTTTAGTTTAATAAAATATTTAGCTTACTAAAATACTTACAAGTGTGATTGCTACATACAATGCAACATTTATAAATATGCTGAACCTAATTCTTGTTGCTTTTCCTTCTGAATGCACATATAGGCTTAATGTTAGTAAGTATAATGAATTAAAGGAAATACATTACATAATTTTTGCATATCGTATCTGGAGCACATTTTACACCTTTGTTCCTCAAACCAAAGATAAAGGATTCAACATGAGGGTATGCAATATGGAAACATCTTTATCAGATTTGAAGGAATGAGTAGACTTGGGTTTCATGTACATAAATAGGAAAAGACCATAGAGCAATATAACCACCATTGGGGGATCCATAGGTAGAAAAAGACTTGAACCTCCACACAGCAGAATTCATCCTGAGAATGAGAGTAAAGATGAGAAGGTAGACAGAAGAGTCCATTAAAAAAAATGAGAGAATCAAATTACAACAGGATATGATAAGAATGATCAATTCAATTCCATGCCTATCTAAGCAGAACAAATGTAACATTAAGGAGACTATCACCTTACATACTATGCTTGCCATAATGGTCATAGAAAGATAATTTTAAAATGTTGTGATAGCTATGGGAGAAAGAGTAATACTGCAGAGAGAGGGGATTGCCACCAGCACCAAACTGTTGCTTAGTGACATGATGACTGTATAGAGCAGAGGATTACAGATAACCACATGGCGGTCATGAGATACTACAGACAGAATGAATGTTCACTTATAACATGATTTAAAAAGATCCCTGAAATATGTAAACATAATAGAAGATTGTTTATTCACCTTCAAGAAATCTCACTAACATTTTTGATCCCATCAAGTTCATTGAGAGTCTGATATCTGAGAAAGAAGAACATGCTGTAATATCCTGGAGTTCATTTTGGTGAACATGATCATGATCAAGTTGCCTACCACCGAGAACAGATAGATGATTCGGAACATTCTCAATGGCAGAACCTGGAGGACTATTCAGGACTATTTTTATTGCACATGAGAAAGAATTTGTTCATGTGAGATTGTGTTTTCTCACCTAGGTCCATGAGAAAATCTATTTTGATTGAAAACATCAGGATAGTCAATAGTTTTCATGCAATATCATCTAGGAGAGTTTTAGTACATAAACACAGTATAAATAATTGCAAGTTTCCACATTAGGATATTTCAAAGTAAATTCCTTTCCATATCTACCTACTATATACATACTGATCTATCTAACTAGAAACAGCAAGAGAGTTAGAACCACAGAGAGTAAGAGATAGACATCAGTGTTTCTTGATGGAGGAGAATATGTCCTCCAAATAACATCTGTCAATACTGTGGGGCATTTTGCTGGCATCTAATGTTTAGAGTTCAATAATGCTGTGAGCTGTTTTGCTATAATAGCGTAGCCCTCTCTCTTAAACAAAAGTATTACATACTCAAGCTGTCAGTAAGGACAAATGTCAATCCAGATGTTGTGAAGGTATTTTATTTTTTTGATGAGACGTACATTTAGCAGAACAATCAGCAGAATTTGAGTACAGTGGATTCCACTCCAGAAATTTTGTAGACCTCATAAGATTAGAGCAAGTATTAAAGACATCAATGAAAAAATAAATTTGCTACCATTCTGTGACAGAAATCCTGCCTAAATTTTCAATTTTGTACTTAGGTGTGTACTGGAAATGAGTTGCTTTCTGACCATGTCTGCAGTTTCCCAGGACACAAGTTCTCACAAGTCAGCAGAGCTGCAAGTACATAACAACAGGAAACCACTAGCTCCCATCTTCAATGTGACAGCTCCAACTCATACCTTGCTCTGTTTTCTGCCCCACAACAGTTAAGTCTTTTGTTTCACAGTTTGAGCAGCAGCATTTTTTAATTTTTTCTTTTAACTTGAGCAACTTGAGCAGTAACAACGGTAAGTGCAGCCATCTTCATTTGGGTAAAAGTTCAGGTTTTATGACTAATTCTCCAAACTGTACAGAGTGATAACAAAAACAAAATCGATACAGATGGAAGAGCAATCAGAGTGCCATCTATCAGCCTCAGATGTTGCAGGAGGTTGAGAGCTGCAAGATCAATCACAATGCTTTCCATTAAATCAGTCCTGGCAATGAGCTCTGGCAAATGGATGTTATTCACATTCCAGAATTTGGCAAAATGCGATGGGTTCATGTCTCTATAATCACTTACTCTCATTATATCTTTGCTACTTGTCTAACAGAAGAAAATGCTAAGCATGTTATTAGTCATTGTTTAACAGCATTTGTCAGTATGGGAAAGCCTAATCAAATCAAAACTGACTGTGGTTTGGCTTATACCAGTGCTAGCTTTCAAAGCTTTTGCAAGCAGTTTAGTATTTCACACAATATGGGGATTCCTTATAATTCCCAGGGGCAAGTTATTGTGAAGAGCCAACTGAACTCTCAAAATGCAACTTGAAAAACAAAAAGTGGAGACCTAGATGTCTTTACACTCTCAGCTTCCAAGAAATTGAATCTACCTCTTTTTACTCTATTTTTTTTAATTGTGATGATCAAGGCACGGCTGCTGCTGAATGGCATTTTGGAGCACTGACTCAGAAAGTCACAGCATTGATTAGGTGGAAAGATCTCATCATGGGACAACGGCATGGGCCAGATCCAGTTATTATGTGGGGAAGGGGCTATGTTTATGTTTTTCCTGAAGGTGCTAACAAGCCTGTCTGGGTACAAGAGAGAGTTGTATGACATTTCATCTCAGTAGAGGACAGTAAGGAAGAAAAAAATTCTATACTCTGTTTATCTTGAAGAAGAGACATGATACTATTCTTGCTATGGCTAAGTGTACTGGCTACTAATAACGAAGGGGAACTTTATTGTGCTTATTTCTCAGACCCTTCTATGCTTTTTCCAACCTATTGGGATGGTCGCTCTATTCCAGTATAAGCTAATGACACATGAATGGTGGCAGATCGATCTGCGATTCATATCACCCCAGAGTTTCAAGGAGGCTTTAACTTCTCTAATTTAAGTCATTCTGTACCTGTTTGCCTTTCTTCTCAGTGTAAAACTCATTGTCTCCAACTGACTGAAGAAAATCAGACATCCTATGGAGGAGGCAAGGTTGTTAATTTAACTGGTCTATGGCACTTTTTTATGTATGCAGACTATCTCAAATGGGGTTTTCGTAATACCTCACAGGTAGTTCCACAATGTCATCCTTCCATTCCTTATTGTCCTAACAACACCAACGTGGAATTGGGGGAATTTCCTCCATGGCTTGAATGTGCTTATAATTTGCCTGCTGAATATAAAATCCCAGGAACTGACTGCTCAGTGTATGACTGGCCCCATAAAGTGGATCCAGATCATGCTCATGCTTTACTTATGTCTACTGGATGATTTGTGACTAACATTTTTACTCATGGTGATCACATGCAGAGGGAATATGGCACCTTGGAGCTGCTTTGCACTTGGTAAACTTCACCACTCCAGATACGTGAGATCTTGCCAAGTTATCCTATGGCCTTCAGGCTTGTGTTTCACCCCCACTATGCTATTGTGGCCAGTGATATTAAAATTACTTCCTCTGCTTCCATCTTATATACCATCTCTTGCATAAACTGTAATTCGACTAATTGTGTCTCTCAATTTAATGAACAAGATGATTTATTGGTTGTCCATCAGCCTCCTTTTGTTATGCTTCCTGTTACTCTTCCGGGTCCTTGGTATGAGGATGCCAGTCTTCTAGTAGTAGAAGAACTTCATAGAGCTCTCGCTCAACCTAAGAGAGCCTTAGAGCTTTTCAGAGCTGAAATTATTGCATTCATTACTATTATTGCTTCCGCTGTCACTACTTCTATGGCTTTGGCACAGAGCATTTAGGAAGCTAGTTTTGTCAATGCCCTAGCTCACAATACTTAAGTTGCTTTTAGCACTCAAGAAAGTATAGATGCAAAATTAGAAGCAAAATTAAATGTTTTGGAATCTGTAGTATTAAGTCTTTGAAAACAATTAAAAGTGGTAAAATTTCACCAGCAAATCCAATGCCATACAGAATTTACTTATATTTGTATTACTCAAGCTTTCTATAACAGTAGCCAATGGGATTGGACTTGAATAAAAGTCACCTTTGAGGGATATGGTATCATGTAAATATTAGTCTTGATCTGCATCAGTTACAAACTGAAATGCATGCTATCCAGAAAACCGAAGTCCCTATAATTAATCCTGCTCATTTAGCTCAACAACTGCTTAATAATTTGAAAGGTTTTAATTCTTTTAACCTTTTAAAACACATGCTTTGGTATCTAATGGGAATTATTGTCATGTTCTTGTTAGTCTTGTGTGTTTTCTCCTTAGTCTCCATCAAGTCCAGTGAGAGCTGAATCAGACTAGACTGCAGGTTCATCACTCCCGATTGGAAACTAAATCAGAGGCAGAACACAGTATAAAGCTTTCTTTCCTCGCTTTTCTTTTTACAAAATTAAGCATTTGCTCTTGACTGTGAAAGCTTATAAAGACCAGGATTGCATAAAGCTGTTTTCACCTTGGTCAGCAGAATACAACTCAGTTGTCCTAGAAGTTCAATCAAAACACAGAAATGTGATTCTTTGAGACCCTCAGGAGGCTGGTTAGTCAATGGATATGAGATCTAGAGAGGGCCAAACTAAGACAGGCATGGTTGCATGGGGTCCAAAGCAGACCACTATAGCTTGAGACTGCACACTTTGCTCTGTTAGGAGGTGAAGAAGAAATCATCAATAGTGAGGCCATAGGAAGAGCCTGAGTGCTGTCATGTAAAACTAATTATACTAATACCAATTGACACTGCCTATTTAAAAGAATAAAAAGGGGTTACAGTGTTCTCAAATGGATGACACAATGTAGATGTGTTTAATCACATTTGAAGAAATTTGGTATCTTAACAATAGCAAATATATGAGAAAGTAAACAGTATCTTTTAGATATTTAGACCTGTTTCAGTTCTTTACCATGGCTTCCTTACCTTTAGAGTTCAGGATTAAATATACTCATTCGGATTTAGAGTTAAGTATTTTGTAGCTTTGATGTTTTTTAAAAATAGTATTCTAATTTCCCATTTCTTATTTTACAGCTAGCTTTTAAAACTTTAAATATTTGTGTATTGATTTTTAATCCTGAATTTTTACTACAGTAGTTCTTTGTTCTAGCATTTTTTAAGATTCCATTGGATTTTAAGACTCCATTTTACATCCGCACAATCATATCATCTACTATGTCTTCGATTTTCAATATGAATGTTTTCAACTACCATTTTCCCGTTGCCTAATAGAGTTGGAAACTACATCAGTACTTAGCTACTTTTTTCTTGATATATGAAGAATCATATTTAATCTTTTATCATTTTCATGATAATTATAGACTTTTCATAAGCACCCTGTATAAACTTTAGAAAGCAGAGTTACATAACACTATAAAGGTTTTATCTCTAGTGGATACTGGACCACTTAAAAATATTTTCTGCATCTGTTGATGTTATATTTTCTTTTATAGTTTCTTGATATGCTAAATTATCAAAATCAAATTTTGAATGTTCAACCCAACATACTTTTTGGGGTAAACATATCATGCAGAATTCTTTATAGGATTGTTAAGTTTGTTAATATCATCTTAGAATATTTGATATTTCCATGCCTGATGTTGCTGTGCTATTATATTACCTTAAAATGACTTTGCCCATTATTTATAAGAGGAGAAAATTCTCCATAAAGTTGGGAAAAATAATTTTGATTTTCTGAAAATAAGTCTAGAATTGGTTGCAACCTTTTCTGTAAACATTTAATAGAGTTCCCCAGTCAAATCACCTGGACCAGATATTGAAGTGGAGGAAAGTTATTTTTAATACAATTTCCTGTTTGACATCCTCTTCATGCTTTATGCTTATAGAGTGTTCCTTATTCTCTCTCTCTCTCTCTCTCTCTCTCTCTCTCTCTCTCTCTCTCTCCCTCTCAATGTGTATAAGAGTTGGAAACAACACCAGTACTAGTTACTTTTTTCCTGATATTTGAAGAATTATATTTAATCTTTTACTATTTTCATGATAAATGTAGACTTTTCATAAGCATCCTGCATCAACTTTAGAAAGCAGAGTTAATATATATATATATCTCCTTAATATATGTAAGAGAGAGATTTAACTACTTACCATCATGACTTGAAGCACAATGTGTTTTTATAGACAATCTCAGTGTTGATAAAATTTCTTGATATTTCAAAATCATTATTGCATTATGCCTTACATTTATTGCTATTCAAGATATCCTACCAGGAATCCAGTTATGCTCCAATGCCTGATTATTCAGATATGTCATGTTCTATGGAAAAATACAAAATTTTCTCAAAAATTTATGTACTTTTACAAACTAAAATAATGAAATATATTATCAATACTAGAAAATATCCATTATTTTAATATATATTGAGGAACTATGAAAAGGCACACTGACATTTATTTTATAAGAAATTAATTTGTTCAGTCATAAGTTATTTTTTAATTCAGAATAAACATTAGTCTTTTATTACAAAAATCATAATTATTCACTGAAGACTTTTTGAAGAAACATATAAAATAGTAAAATGATTATATCAATAATTTCAGCAGCCAAAATGACTAATATTAACATTTTAGTGAATCTATTCAACAAGCAATTTCTAGGAAATAAATATTTTATTTGACTATACAGCACAACTTTACTTAGGTATATATTTTTCCTAATAATAATGGATGAATCTACAAAAAAAGCTTTTAGTAGTATTTAATCTTCATATGACAATATACATATCATTATTTTTATTAAAATTTTGGTCACATAACATTTTATTACGTCAAGGTGAAATAAAATCTGTCTAATCTTTATGTGATATCATGAATATTGAAAATATTAAAATTAGAAATATACAGATTTATCAAAATACCAAAGATTTTTCACAGAAATAGAAAGCAAACCATAAAATATATATGAAACTGTAAGATACCCTAGTTAGAGAAAATAATCCCAAGGAAAAAGAGCACAATACAGATGTCACACTCCCTGACTCTAAACCCTATTACAAAGCGATAATCAATTCAGTATAGTATTGGAATGAAAACAGACATACAGACCAATGGAATAGAATAGAGAGCTGATAAACCCAAACACATATGAGCAATTAATCTTTGACAAAGGAGTCAATCTCTTACAATGGAGCAAGGACAGTCTAAGATAAATGGTATTGGGAAAACTGAACACCACATGCTAAAGGTAGAAACTAGATCACTAATTAACACTATATAAAAACTAATTTAAGGTGCATTAAAGATTTGAATCAAAGGCTAGGAACCATAAAATATATAGAGCATCACCTGGGAAAAACACTCCTGGACAATGATCTAAGAGATATCATTGGGAACTCAACTCCAATAGCAAGGGGAAAAATGTGCCATATAAACAAATAAGATTACATCAAACTAAAAAAATTCTATTCAGCAAAAGAAACTCTCAACAAAACAAAACGACACCTTACGGATTGAGTGAAGATATTAGCACATCATACCTCTAGTGGAGCATTAATATCTAAAATATGTAAAGACCTCATAAAGCTCAACAACAAAAAATGATAATCTAATTAAAAATATCAGATTATTTTAATAGACACTTATCTAAAGAAGACATTCAAATAGCCAATGGGAACATGAAAACATGTTCTAGCTCTCATCATTAGGGAAATGGAAATCAAGCCAAAAATGAGACACCACCTTTCACCAATAAGAATGGCTATTATAGAGAAGACAGAAAATAACTTTTGGAGAGGAGGTGGAGAAGAGGGAATTGCTGGTGGGAATGTAAAATGGTGCCATATTATGGAAAGCAGTAAGGAGATTGCTCAAAAAATTGAGAATGGAAGTTTCATATGCAACATTTATCATTCTTCTTGGTATTTACCCTGAAAACACAAGGACATTTATTTAGAGACACATGCATCTCTGTGTTAATTATTTATAATAGCCAAAAACAGGAAATGATCTAATTGCCCATCAATACATGGGTGGATGAGGAAGATTTGGCATATATGCACAGTGCAATACTACTCATCTACCAAAAAAAAGGAAAGAGAGAGAGAGAGAAAGGAAGAAAACCTGCTATTTGCAGCACCATGGATGAAACTTGAGGGAATTATACTGTGAAATACGCCAGAAGAAGAGAGACAAACATAGTATGACATCACTCACGTGTGGTGTGCAGAGATATCAAGCAAACACAGGAAATTAATTTCAAAAAAGACTGAATAAATAAACTAAATTAAACAACAATGCACTTTCAGCTAAAAAAATATGGT
Source organism: Solenodon paradoxus (assembly GCA_004363575.1). NCBI lineage: Eukaryota > Metazoa > Chordata > Mammalia > Eulipotyphla > Solenodontidae > Solenodon > Solenodon paradoxus. The sequence continues at coordinate 131,755 of RJWH01002831.1, forward strand.
TGTAGAAAGAGAAGGGGAAGAGGGTGCAAAGATATTAATGGGGATTATATTTAAGAAAATTCAGCAACTGAAAGCGATGCAACAATCCTAATTCATCACAGAATGATTCTTATATAAAAGATAAAAAATAAGACAATGACTTTAAGGTAAGAATTATTTTTATTTTCATGGCAAAATTAGGTGACAGGAAAAAAATTGCAATATTCAATGGGGACCTCTTCATGAAATGTATTTCCATTGGTATATCATTTGGTATAGAAAAATTGATTTATATAGACAAAATTTTATGTTGTGCTAATCTGGTTTGCTGAAATACAAATATGTTGAAATATTAGGACCTTAAGGGATCACACCTGAGAATAATGGCACTAATGAGAAAACAACAGATCCTACATTTCCCACTTAGTAGGGATAGTTGTAAAAATAAAACAGATGTTGACTTCAAATCTTCACACTACAATGAACTTCCTTGAAACCACAATCAAATCTGATCTTAACACAGGCCATCAAGAAGCATGGAGACTAAAAGAGAGGAAATCTGGCTACCTACCTAAACATGCACACCATACACACACACACACGCACGCACACATACATACATACATACAGAAGCACAAGTAGACTAGAAATTTTAAGAATAACTACAAAGAGTGAGAATAACTCCAGAGCCATTTAAATTCCCTTCTCTGTATCTTTTATTTTCTCTCTCACAGAGCATGCTTACTCTCCTTACATGCTTCTATAAGCTATAGTGCCATGAGACACCCTACTGTACTATAAAATTTATACTTTATGCTTTTATTTCATGAGTTTCCCTGTAAAAGGCAAAAAAAATTGTGTGTTTTGTAAATTTATGTATGTATGTAACATAAAAGGGTGATTGGAAAACAGGAGACATAACCAGAGCCTATTATAATAAAACAGAGCAGTGAATTTTAAGAAAATATATTACATAGTTTTCCCCACATTCTTTGTAGTGCATATTTTACATCTTTGTTCCTCAAACTATAGATCAAGGGGTTTAGCATGGGGATTATTAGTGTATAAAATATAGATGCCATTTTATCAGAGTCAAAAGAATGACCAGACTTGGGCTGCACGTACATAAATATTAAAGTCCCGTAAAGCAATATGACCACCATCAGGTGGGAACCGCAGGTGGAAAAAGCCTTGCGCCTCCCCTCAGCTGAGTTCATCCTGAGAATGGCTACAAGGATGAGCAGGTAAGAAATAACAACTATCAGAAGAGTGAAAATCAAGTTAACAGCGGAGAAAATTATTATTAAGAATTCAATTTCATGCGTATCTTCGCAGAGTAAAGATAACAAGGGGATATTGTCACAGTAGAAATGATTGATGACATTATAGCCACAGAAGGATAATTTAAAAAGCTTTATGGTGAGTAAAAGAGACACAAATGCACTGTAAAGATAGGGGATGACCACCAGCACCAGACAAATCCTCCGTGACATGATGACTGTGTAGAGTAGAGGGTTGCAGATGGCCACATAGCGGTCATAGGACATAGCCGATAGAATAAAAAGTTCATTAATCATAAACATGATGAAGATGGCTAACTGGATGGCACAGAAATAAAAAGGAATTTTATTTTGTTCCACCAGAAAGTTAACTAACATTTTGGGTCCCACTGCTGTTGAATAACCAAGGTCGGTGAAAGCCAGGTGTCTGAGAAAGTAGTACATAGGAGTTTGTAGTCTGGATTCCACCTTGGTGAGGACGATCATGCCCAAGTTTCCCACCAATGAGACCAGATAGATGATGAAGAATATCGCAAATAATGGAGCCTGCAACTCAGGGCGGTCAGTGATTCCCAGGAGAATGAATTCCTTGAGCACAGTGAGGTTGTGTTTTTCCATCCAGGTTATCAAAATACCTTTTCCTAAAGAGAAACATCAACATAGATAACAGGTACATGTAGTAAATCTGGCGTGTTTTTGGTTTTTGGTTTTGTATATAAACCTGGTATGAATAAAATAAATCCAAATGCAGTTTGGGCTTTGTTAAAATATATCAACCACTGCAAACTAAAAAAAATCTACATTAAATATAGAAACAGATATAATTTGAGACAAATTCATGACCTTCATTTGGGGAAATATTTTTCCGTAAAGAAATTTGATAATATCCAGGGCATTTTTGCTGTCACAACTGAGAAGGAATGATAATGCATTTAATGGTTCCAGTCAGTGAGGTTGTTGATAATCCTACTATATTAAAGTTGTCAACCACAAATAATTATGCATTCCATAATGTCAACAGATCAATATTACTAAACTCTATAGTGTATCAATGTAGATATAGATTACCTATACACATATATACATGCATATATCTATATCTATGTATCTGCAGATGCAAGTATAGACATAAATACAGAGCTAGAGATACGAATGTAGACAAAAAAAGCAAATATTAAAAATGGTATAAATTATAGAGAGGTTTTTAGATGATTGCTAAAATTTGTCTTTCATATTATGAAAAATTTCAAAATAACTTAAAAAGTTACCATCAGATAATATGACCTGTTATATACATATAAAAATCTTTATTCACATTCCAATTATATGTGGAAAGAATTAGAAGCTTCTACTTAAGATATATATTCATGTGAAAACAATTGTGATTACAGGATGAAACCACTAACCACTTGATCAATAGTGAAGAGGGATATAAAAATAAGAACACTTTAATAGATGATGGATCTTATTTATGTTTATATGGAGAAACACCTTTTGAAATGCCAATAAATTGGTTGATAGTCTGCTATGCCTATATTTTTGGTAAATATCCACAAATACTCAATTAAATTTTTGTAAATTATCTGAATATCTCTCTCTCTCTCTCTCTCTCTCTCTCTCTCTCTCTCTCTCTCTCTCTCTCTCTTTCTTTCTCTCTCTCTCTCTCTCTCTCTGTATATGTATATATAGGTTTGTTGGGAAGGTAAGAGTTAGTATTTAAATGTGCTTGTGGTATTTGGAAATATATCTTGAATATCAACTAAAACATTTTTCGTGCAAATTTTTAAAGGAACAATTCAGGCAGTAACGAAGGCAAGTAGGCAGGCAAAAAGAAGAAGAACTATTGGATTAATTTTTACTTAATTCTTCACATTGTTTTTTCCCGACAGAACCAGGACATGAGCCTGGGTCCTTGGGTTATAATTGGGCTGGTCTCCTCTGGGGGCAGCTGATCTAACTGCCTCTCTACTAGACCACACATTTGGTGTATGTTTAAAATTTTAAAGCAGGCATGTTATCTTACTTGAAATCAATAACTACATACATATTAATTACTTTTGATGCATACTTTTTTTGTCATGTGTATGAAGTTCCAGTAGTTATGCAGATAATTTCCATCAGTGCCAATTTCTAACCTGACCCAACCTCATGACTGCAACTGGGTCATCAAAGTGCTCTACTCTGCATAACTTATCTTCTACTTTACATATACCTAACATGTTTAATACTCCTCAGCTGTATTTTCATTATGTTTCATGTTGCTTGCAGGATGTATAATATAGTTTTTGATGAAGAAGCCCAGGATATTTAGAGGAAATTGAGAACACTGGAAAAATGTAAAGGTCATTGACATTGGATTTACATAATGTGGTTTTGTACAAATTCCTTTAATTAGATTCTCTACTTTAAATAAAAGTTTTATATATTTCACATTAGCCTACTTACATGATATCAACATTTATCTATGAATTCTAGCATGTTATTTTGTCTGTCTGCATATTAAAGAAACAAAGAATTCCATTCTAAAAGTATGTAGCATTTAATATACATAAACATAAATACAATAAAATGAAGATTATATATGTATATATGTTAATTAGACTACTAAAAATTATCGATTTTAAAACTAATATCAAAGCAGAATGAAAATGATAGGCAATAAAAAAAAGTGGTTTGAAAAACCACTGAAAAACCGGCATCAAAACATCTTTAACAAAAAAAGAAAAAAATATATAAGAAATAGAATTGATCCAGTTTAAATGTAATGATCAAAGGCCTAAGGCAAAAATTCTGTATGATAAAAGAAAATGGAAAATTAATCTGTCAGTGTTAGTTTTCTTCTGAAATATCAATTTGCTTTTTCATAGTTTACTCTCTGTTGTTACCAGATCATTATTTAATAAAGCTATACTCTGTGAAATGTTATGTGCTGGTGTGCCCAGCTAGAGTATTGTTTTTTCAGCTGCCTTCAACCAAGAGTGCAGTCCACATATATATCAAGACCCAGGTTCAAGACCAGGGGACAGGGTGAGCAATCAAAATGAGCAACTAAATAAAATAAAGTAGTTCTTCCTCTTTCTTTCTTCCTGTCTGCCTCTGTTCCCTTCATGCCTACCTGCATCTTTGTTTAAAAGAGAAAAAAAATGCTTTGTCTTTTTTTCTCCACTGAAAGTCTATTGTTGTGTGAGTCAGTTCTCTCTTTTCTAAATGTCTGCTATTGTTTTATCTACATCATTTGTTTGCTTTCTTTTTCACAAATCAAAGGGTTCAGGAGGAGATGGGAGAAGAGTGGAGGGAACCGGGGTAAAGAGGACTAATTCTAAAGTGAAGAAAAGGAACAAACTGGTAAACCTACTGTAATACATACAGATATATTTTGCTATCGTGTATACCTCAAACCTAGTTGATATAAAAAATGCAATATTCCTTTAATACAATCAGTTAAAAAATCTAAATGTTATTTGTTTCAGTTAGAGTCTTCCAGAAAATGAACACACTGTACACTGTATTGTCACATACCATGAAAACTGGGGACTTCATGGTATCCTAATCTTCCCAAACTTTTCACATCTCACCATAGGTAGAAACTCTCCTTTTCATCATCAGGCAGTAAGGAAACATTTACAGTTATATACACATTATATATTCATCAATTGTTACAATATTTTTTGAGGCTATTAATAGAAGCCTAGAGTAAATGGCTAAAGATTTGAAAGGACATCAAACGTGAAACTGAATACCTGTAGCTTCGTAAAGTTGCCATACACGCGATTTTCTATTTCTGATTCTTTTGTTATGCTTTATTTACTCTCAGTTTAACCCTATCACTCATAAGATTTTTATTCTAAAACATATATTAATCAGAAAATGGCACTATATTTCAAATATTACTATTACCAAAAATATTTGAAAAACGTTCTGGAGGAAAGAGATAATGTGTGCTTGATCATGCCCTTGTTACCAATGCACGCAGAAGTGAATCATGAATCCAGATAATTTGCTATGCAACACTTATTTGTTATTCTCTACTCAGACTAAAAGCCTTATCTTGCAAATGTGACGCAATGATAAAATACGGCATCACCTAAATATCCTGTTTACCTGTAATGAAACTCCTGTTTTGTCTTCCTCATGTGTTTTTCACTTGGCACTGTGATAACAATTTATGGATTCTTTTTACCCTTTGAGACTCCTCCTGTGGGAATGCTGGGCAATTTCTTGATTGTCCCAGAAGCATTTGAACATTTAACAGATGCAAAGGGTGAAGACATTTATTAATAGTTTAGAGCATTTTTATTCACAGCAAGTAAGTTTAGGTTTATGTCTTTGCTTGTGCATTTCATCCCTGCTATTGAATAATTTATCATCTCTGTTTCCCACCTTTGTACTCAGTCAGGCAGCACCAATCCTTTCAATGTCCGCCTGCCTCATAGGTTTCTGTCTCTGGAGTACATGTGCTGTGTTATACTACAAACAGATAGGGTCTGGTTTAAAATATTTTATCTCTATACTAAACTTAATACCCTACAGAGTGACGTTGGCTTCTTCAAATAATGAAAACTGGAAAAGTATTTAAACACTGTCTTGTTGCATTACTTAAATTATTTTAATAAACTAAAATAATATTACATTTTGAAAATCTGTGTTGTTTCTTTTTTATTTATTATTTTTGCTGGTGTAATTCTTTTTTTTTTAAACCCTGGGAGTATGACCATATATTTTCTGTTTTTTAAGGGTCTTCTCAAATGAATGAAAAATAAACAATTATTTAAGCACTAACCTACTGCATTATTTAAAATATTTAAATGAACTAAGCTACTATTTTTAGGCATTTAAGTGGTTGTTTCCTTCTCTTATTATTACTATTTATTTTGTCATGGTAGAGGAATTAGGGGTTACTATTTATTTTTCTTATTTTCTAATGAATTTTTATATCCTGTCTATTTAGGAAATTTAATTATGATATCTTCCTTAATATCATTTCATTATTTCTTGCCTTTCTATAGTGTTCAATATCCATCCAATACTTATTTCCACTTGCAAGCATAGAGTACTGAGTTATTTATATGTGTGTGTGTGTGTGTATCATGGATTAATAATTTTTGGAAAATGTAATATCTGCTTACATAAGTTTCGCTGTATTATTTTGTTGTAAAATATATTGCTGAATATAATTGATTTTAGTTATATGTGGTAATTCCATATCGTGACTTCTTTTTATTCTTCTTTAATAACCACAGTCAATACTATATTAAAAAAAACATGGGTCTATACTATCTTGGTAGAAATTTGTAAATTTCACAATTACTATTAAAAACTTAGAATTCACTGAAAGACTGAACTTACCACATATTATGTTATAAAATATTCATTAGGATATACATGCACTGTGTCTTCCTCTAGTTGTTTTGTGTGGTTAGAGATGTGGCTAGAGATATAAAAAGCATCTACATTTACACCTACATACATATCCACACTTATGCACACACTGTAGTAAGCTCTCTTGATAAGAGAAGATATAATAATTTAGTTAATTGTATTAAATATATCAAAATGGCTGTATTGACGCACTCTTCCATGAGTGAAACAAGAGGCACCCTGGATGATCATATTAATGAAAGAAGCCTAAATTATATATTCACCTGTTTATTTGAAAATGTATGCTTCTATTATTGATATTTGCACCTGTTTTGATTCTTTAAATGTTTAGTAGCTTAACAAAACACTTCATCTAGGTATCATTAAAATGATGAAATATACACATAAAGTGTAAAAATTAGCAAGATTTTATTGTATTAGTTAATGTGTCCATATTTCTACCATATAGCACAGCCTTAATTAGTGTAGGTATATTTTGAATGTATTCATGAGCTGGCATATTTCCTTCCTTGTGTTTCTATCTTTTGAAGTGTGTTTCAGCTGTGCAAAAAAAAATTTTGACTTTCTATATATTTAAGTTTTAACCCATCTGTATTTACAAAATATTTTGCTGGGATTGCAACTGGATTGAGTCAATTTGAGAAGACTATCCATCTTCACTATAGTTGTTTTCTAATCGTGGACTCAGTACATCTATCAATAAATTCAGATACTCTTTTAAAACTTTAATCAATATTTTATAAAATTGGTACGCAGATTTTTTTCATTATACGGGTGATTCGAATAAGGTTATAAATTTTGGTTTACATATTAATTTATTTTCAGTTGTTTGTTACTGTACTTCTAGGCTGCTGTGACCTTGCTAAAGTTAGAACTTGTTCTAGCTTGTTTACTTTTTGTGTGCACAATCTGATTTTTTTCTCTTCAATACCATGTCATAGGAAAAACAAACACATGGTTTCTATTTATGGCTATGTCTATGACTATGGCTAAATAAGGTGGCTACAGACACTGCATTTAAGTATTTGTAATGAATGTGTTTTCACTTCTATTGACTAAGTACATGGGGTTTATAAAGTCAAATATTGTAATATTGATGTTTAATTTTTAAGACACTAATATTTAAAACAAATGTTTTTTCATGATATTTACACTATGATACCTTTCTGTCAACAATATCTGAAAGTTTTAATTCTTCCACATACTCATTAATTAGATATTCCATAATATATTGTTTACCAAAGAGAGGGTTTCTCTTAAGCTTTGTAGAGATATAATTGACAGATTACACAGCACAATCTAAGGTGCACAATGTAATGATTTGATATATATTGTGAGATGACTTCCCTGATTGGGGTAATTAACAGTATTATGAACTCAAATAAGAATTTAGTTTTTTTCATGGTTGTGAGAACATTTAAGATCTACTCACGTAGAATCTTTCTGTAAACAGTACTGCATTGCTGACAATAGGCATGATGCTTGAAATTTCACACAATGTGTTCATTTCATTCATGATAATTGAAGGGGATTATATGACATTCTCCTGTGTTATTTGCCGAGATGATTGTTTATAAAGCTTTGCTTATTCTGAGTCTCATTTAAAATTGTTGAATTTTGAGGTCTTTGTATATACTGTAGAACCAACCTATATGAGATGTTTGACTTTTATTTACTACACACAGAAAATATCTTGGTTTTATACCATGTCTTCCTATAGAATTTTTATATCTTTAAAAGGGTTGTATATTAATTTGAACCATGCCCAACTACTACTTCACACTGCTATGCCCTGTATATTATTGGTCTTTCAACCTAAAACTATTAAATTTACTTTTTGTTTCAGTAAGTTTTTACAGATTGAATTAGATTTTTTATATGCATGGCATTTCATTTACTAACAAAAGTAATTTTATCCTCACCTATAAATATGAATGCTGTTGAATATTCTTTCCTTGTCTTATAGAGTTGGCTACAATCCAATAAATTGTTAAATAAAATTGGGAAGATTAATTCTTCTTCTTGTGCTCCTGATGAACCCAGTAAAATTGGATATCTGTATTTTTCCCTTTTATTGTATTATTGTTTTATTTGTTAAAGACTATGTTAATTACAGAATGGTTTCACACCTCAATCAATAAGTATGCCACACGACACCCACCACTAGAGTTCCAGTACGAGTCACCATTATCACTTATACTTGTTCAAAATCTTGTCTTTTACCACTAAGCCCCTTCTGGATTATATTCTTTCATTGTAGCCCTAAGATCATTGATTTTGTGATCTCATTCACTTTATTTTTTACATGTTGCATGATAACCATTCCATATTTTTTTTTCTTTCTGGTTCACATCACAAGGTCCATCCAATTTATGGCAAAAAGCACACTTTCTTTTTTAATAGCCCACTAAAATCCCGTTGAGTACCTTTCCACATCTCTATATAGTCACCTGTTGAGGGGCATATAGGTTGTTTCCATGTTTGGCTTTTGTGAATTGTGATGTCATCAATATAAGTGTGCAGATATATTTTTACTAGTTAGTGTTGTATTCTTCATGTTTCAAGATGTTTGATTGCTGGATCAAATGGCAGTTGCATTTTTATTTTTGAGGTACCTGCAGACTTTTTCATAGAGGTTACATTAAATAATATTAACAGTCTAAGAGTTCCTATTCTCCACACCCTTGCCAATACTTCTTATTTCTTTTTCTTTGAAAATATCAGCCATCCGAAAAGAAGCAGCAAACATCAGTCATCAGGGAGTATATCTCATAGACAAATATAAATATTTTAAATAATATCACTTTTCAAGCAAAATTATTTGTGTTTTAGAAAAAAATTAGAAGTAATAATTTCTCAAAATGTGTTTAAGAACAAAAATTAAGTTAATAAAAAGTTGTAAGTATCTATAAGACATCTTAAAAATATTTGATTATATGTCTGTTAATACAAAAATAAATATGGTAAAATTTCATGCTGTACTCATCTGGGTTGCTGAAATATGAAATATGCTGTGTTAACATACTCTCTAAGGCTCGTCTGTGAAAGCAATGCCACTGATGAGAATTTTCAGGAAACCAAGATCCCATGTGAATGGGGGGAACAAGAAAATCTCCAGTGTCTATCTTAATATATTTACACTATGAAGAACTTGTAAACTATGACCAACTTTTAGCACACCGTACTGAAGATTATGAAGGCTAAAAGAGAAGGAATGCTGTTATACAAAATGTACACAAATGCACAAACACACATAAATGCTATAAAGTTTATTTGAAAAGTTGAGTGTAACACAAATCAATTCAACCCTCTTCTACTGTTCACTGCCTACACACAGCATAGCACACTACTTGCATGATTTATTTGACTTTAGTCCCCTAATCAATACAACTGTATTTTAAGATTTACTGAATTAATATGCTAGTAGTTCCTCTTTTCCCCTTAGATATAAAATACATTTTCACTGCCTTGCAAGTTAGGTATTTATAGCACATAAAAGCGAACAAATAACAGTACCTAATTATGTGATAAAATTATTTACAGTGGCTTTTCCCTCTGAAGAAACATACAAAGATGGAAATAAATAATTTTTCAAGAATCAAATTCACATTGAATTTTAAGAAAGGAAATTGCACAGGTTTTTCCACAACTTCTGTAGTGCATATTTAACATCTTTATTCCTCAAGCTATAGATCAAGGGATTCAGCATAGGGATAATAAGGGTATAAAATACAGAGGAAATTTTATCAGTGTCAAAAGAATGACTGGACTTGGGCTGCACGTACATAAATATCAAAGTCCCATAGAAAACTATGACCACTGTCAGGTGGGAGCCACAGGTGGAAAAAGCCTTACGCCTCCCCTCTGCTGAGTTCATTCTGAGAATGGCTACAAGAATGAGCAGGTAAGAAACAAGAACCACCAGCAGGGTGAACATGAGATTAAAAGCAGAGAAAATCATTATCAAGAATTCAATTTCATTAGTATCTGCACAGAGTAAAGACAACAAAGGTATATTGTCACAGTAGAAATGATTGATGACATTATAGGCACAGAAGGATAAATTAAAAAGCTTTATAGTGATTAACAAAGAAACAAATGCACTGTAGAGATAGGGGATGACCACCAGCACCAGACATACCCTCTGGGACATGATGACTGTGTAGAGCAGAGGGTTACAGATGGCCACATAGCGGTCATAGGACATGGACGACAAAATAAAAAGTTCATTAATGATGAACATGATGAACACGGCCATCTGTATGGCACAGAAATAAAAGGAGATTGTATTTTGATCCACAACAAAATGTACTAACATTTTGGGTCCCACTGCTGTTGAGTAACCAAGGTCAGTGAAAGCCAGGTGTCTGAGAAAGAAATACATAGGCGTTTGTAGCCTGGATTCCACCTTGGTGAGGATGACCATGCCCAAGTTGCCCACCAATGAGACCAGGTAGATGGTGAGGAATATCACAAATAATGGAGCCTGCAACTCAGGGCGGTCTGTGATCCCCAGGAGAATGAATTCATTGAGCACTGTGTGGTTGTGTTTTTCCATCCAGGTTATCAGAAAATCTATTCTTAAGAGAGGCATGAATAGAGTGAACACTTTTAATGTAATAAAGTATGATGCTTTTATTTTAGTAAACCAATCTAGTATAGATAAAATAAATCCAAATTTTAATTTAATCTCCATTAATATACCCACTACTTGAAAATTACACAGACATTTTTAATAGACACAGTAAGAGACAGTAGATATGGCCTTATATCATTTTATCTTTTTCCATTGGGAAATTATTTTCCCTTGGATTTTTTGATAAAATATTGAAGGGTTGTGGCTCTCACATCAGAAGGATGGTGTTTGACATCTACGTATTTGCGTCTAGTAGATTACTAATTCTCTACTATTATACAGCCTCAAATCAAAAGGGTCAAGATTCTCAAATGCTGATCTGTCTGTCTGGCTGCTGGCAATCTATCAGATATAAAAATACATGCCATGTTTGTGCCCTGGTAGTGTGATAGTTATATCCATCGCCTCTGACTGGTGAGGTCCACATACATGTCAAGGTTTCAGGTTAGTGTCCTGAGTTGGGGCTCTGGGGGAAAAAACGAAATGAACAGCTAAATAAAGTAAATGAAATATTTCCTCCTCTCACTTCCTGTATGCCTACTTCCCTTCATTCCTGTCTGCAACTTTCCTTTAAAAAAGTTGATGATACAGATATAGATTATATACATTTAGATATGGGAAACAAAAACTAAAAAAAAATAGTTGTTAATCTTAGAGGTTATTGTTAAGCATTCTATTTGTCTTTGACATAATGACAGTTATTTATTTTTGCAAAGTCACAATAAAATATCACAGCACTTGTTAAAACAAAACACAAATTGCAAAGCTATAATTCCAGTTGTGTGTGGACAGGTTTAGAAGTCTCTACATTAAAACATGTATCTGTGAAGTTATCCAAACATAAACTTGGCAGGAAAAAATCATGAACACGCTTCACCTATATTGGACAGAAGTATAAGAATAAGGAAATTTTTATAAATGAAATTAGATTATCTCTCATTGTTGGGAAAACCCCCTATGAAATAGATATCGGTTAACATAGTCTCTGTTATACATGCAGTCATACTTTGTGCAAATGCTTTAAACTATTCTTATCTCTTCATAAACATCAGCAAAATAAACTATTTCTTGCACAATTACTGGTAAAATAAGTGTGAAGAAAATGAATGTGTTTATCATTCTGGAAATTTACCTCAAATATCAAGTAGGTAGGATTTGTGTGTGTGTTTGTTGTTAATTATTGATTGAATATTTACGTTATGTGAAAAGGATTATCATTGCATAGTACATGGCAATTCCTTTCTCTATATGAAAACTGGTGTGTTATTTTAAGTCAATCTGCACATTAAGGCAACACTGAGTCCACTATGCCCTGATGCATTTCATCTGAACATATCTAAATATAATGAAATAAATAAATATGTGAATATTTCTAATATACTTCAAATTTAAGAAAAATCAGAATAGAATAAAGATGGAGAACCGAAGTGAAATAGGTACTATTTTTTAAAGTATGAGTTTCAATGCATTTTGAACAAGCAAAAAAATAGGCACACCTGGTGGAGTAACGTTTCTGCACAAACCACATACATTCCAAGGTCCCAGTTTCTCTTCCCGCATCAACATCAACAATCAAGATGAACAACAAATTAAAACAAAATAAAATTCTTCTCCCGCCTCTCTCTTCCTGCCTTCTTGCCTTTGCTTGCCTTCATTCCTACCTGGACCTTTCTTTTAATAAATTAAATTTTAAAAAATAAAGCAAATACAAATACTTAAAAAATAAAAATATATAATTGATCCTGCTAAGAAGGGGATAAGCAGGTTAAGGAGTCTCTGAGTGGGTTCTAAGGAATCCAACTTAAAAATACATTTCTTGCAACATTAACTTATCCTGGAGTTTTTAAGAACGTCACGTATCACATCCTGCCCATATCTCTGTCTCTCTTGATCTCTATCTTCATCTATAGTACATCAGAAATACAAATTACTTTTAGGAAAAATACTTTTAATCCATGGAATTCAAAGATGTTAAGTCTAATTTCAGCATAATGCTGAAATACTAAGGACAAAATAAATCACAAGTATAGCTTTCCTGTAAAATAAAGGAGGAAAAGGGCTTTTCCTCATGTTGTAGGCTTCTAAGAAAGCAGTCTAAAAGTTTTTCATAGTTTATTCCTAGTGATGCTCATCGGATTACTATGTTTTTCAAAGCTCTGCTATGAGAAAATGATAGGCACTTTCTGTCAAATGGCTCCAAAAACTGAACACATATGATCAACCCTTAAAATTGGGTATGAACAGCCTTTAATTCTTCAAATTTTGCTGCCACATCCTACTTTCATATGGAAATCTCTCTTTTGCTCTTCAAGTAATAAGGAAAATTCACATTCACTGTTGAATTGAATGTTTATGATCTTGTTATTTTTTAAAAGGCAGCAGATACATGCCTCACCTTGACAGGGAGAACCAAGAACAGTAAAGAACAGTCCTAGAGGCATGAGAGAGTCTCCAAGTCTAACCCTGGGGTTTCCCTTAATCACAGAAGACATTAACAACTTCTAATCTTCCACCCTTCTCCTAATTTACAAACAATCTTTGTTCCTATTCTCTGAAGAATATAGAAAGAGGATTATTTATCTTAACTTTCAGAGTAAGGAGGAGTCATTCCTCCTTACTTGTGGAGACTCCCTCCTCTCTTCCCTGAGGCCTTCTGGTCTCAGTTCGGGATATAAATGTGAGTGGGCCCACCAACCTCAGAACTGACCACCGTGTAAATTCTCCATACATATGTTATCATATTTGGAATTTTTCTCACAAAAAAAGTGGGAGGGGAAGAAAAGGCCTAGGTACTAAATGAAGTAAAAGTAGAAGGACATCCAACTAGCAACTGAATACCTCTGGCTTCAGAAAGGTGCCATAAATTAATTCTTATCATGGACTCCTTAGGAGTTATTCACTCTCACCTTTACCTCTGCTTTTCATAAGATTATTTATACAAAAAATAAACCTTACAGAGACCATAGCCTTAACATTTAAAATAAACTTATGGTGATATACGAAATCAATAGAAATTTGAACCTGAAAGGAGGTAGAGCAGTTCTAGGATGCTGGTGCACTATCACTGGGGTCAGCACACAGAAAGGGGTCTGACATCCTATACTTTTTCACAGAACAGACGGATTATCATGCAAATGCCAACCTACATACTCAGCAGTAATAAAGACAGGATGACATTACCATCCTGCTCACCTGAAATGAAAGCTCTGGCTCAGCTCCCCCATGTGCTTCCTGACATGGTACAGTGAGAACAATTTATGAAATCTCTTCACCCCTGGAGACTCTCCCTGAGGGGATGCCAGACAATTTCTTAAATGTCCCTGAAGCATTCAAAAGTTGAACAGGTGCAAACAGGGAGTGTTTATTAAAAGTCAAGAACAGTTTATTTTCAACAGCAAGTGAGTTTAATTTATTTACTTGTTATATATGACATTCTCAGCTTTAACTCTTGATTAGCTCTCTTCTTTCTCACTTGGATCGCTCATCTTGTGTGTCCTGTGTTGGGACTACCATGCTGAGTGGTGTGTTCAACGTTAGTCTAGATGCGCTGTGAAGATGTGTTTTGGCTGTGATGAACATTCAAATCAGCTGATTTTAAGAAAAAGTCATTCCCTTCCAGACGTATCTGCGTTCTCATCTAAGCAAGTAAAGATCTTGAGAAGCAAACACTGAGATCCTCTGAAGTAAAAAGAATTTTTTTCAGACTACATGGAAAATCTGAGTTTCCTGCCTTTGTACTCAAGACCACAGCATCAATTTTGTGATTCTGCGATGTTCTCCAATGGATCATACAATGGAAATTTACTCAAATGCTGCAAAATTGCATAATATAAACTATTTGATTGAGCTAAAATAATATTACATTATACACATAAATTACAACAAAAGGTATAAACATGTGGAAAACATAAGGTCTTTTTATTATTTTTATTTTAAATTTTGTTCATCAAGAGATTTATTAGTGACATATTTATCGCTGTCATTTTTGTTTAATGACAGCTGTGGTAGGAGTGAAGGTGAGTAGGCCGAGCCAGAAAAAGAGAGAGAGAAAGAAGAAGCATTTTAATTTCACTTTCATTTAGAGTTTCATCTTGGCTGTTCTTCCTGCCCCAAGTCACAATCCTGAGTCCTTGAGATGGATGTGGACTGTGCTAGTGATAAGTGGTAATAGCCAGTAAACACAGGGCAAACTTTCATTCACATTTCATAACGAATTATCATTATCTTTTTGCTTAGGTTTTCTAATTATATTTGCCTTTATTATATTTCAATATTTCTTTTCTTCCTACACTGCATTCCATTATTTTTCCTACATCACCAATATCATACTTTACTTAAAATGCCCCAAATAACCAGTGTATTTGTAGGAATGTAATGTTTTGCTTACTTAGATTGTACTACCATCTTTTGCATGATTTATATTGTAAATTTGATTTATTTTAATTTTTTGTAATAAATATAATGGCGTCTTTTTGATTGTTAATTGTGTTCAATAACATATAACTAATTTCTTGGATCTTTTCTTTTGGAAGTTATTTCGTTTGTAGCTTCAGCTATCATAGACAAAATTGTAAAAGAGGCTTCAATGAAAAATCTTGAACAAAATTGTCTGGTTAAAATATAGAAAAAAATTTTTTTCATATTCATATCACTTATCTTCTGTGAATGTGTCCACTTAGTTACAGCCGAAGCTACATCCATATTGCACCTACATGTATCACCAACTTAATAAACTACTTTATTTTTTGGATATTGCAGATTGGGAGTAGAAATGTGTTCTTGTCCTTACATCAATAAATACATGAGTTTCCTGACTCTTCACATAACTGATAGGTGAATAAGTCATACTCTCATCTGTTAATTGAATTTTTCTAAGATGTATTTTTCTATTATTGACTTTTCTCCATAGTTTTGACTTGATTCTTGGCATGCTTCATGACTAAATAAAACACTTCATCTAAATGTTATTGAACATAATTGGCACATAAATAAAATGTAAAATTGCATAAATGTTAACATTGCATGCATCTAAGTAACAGAACTTTCAAAATATTGAACATGCCCTCATTCTATAGTTTCATAGTGTCTGTGCAGTACTTAACATTCTACACATTTTGCCCCTTTATTTCCCTAGAAACATTTGATTTGGCTTCATAAATTTTCTGAAGTTTATAAATCCATGAAATTACAGAATAAGAGCAGAGAGTTTCTCTGTCTCAGTCATTTTCCCTTTTGGTGACACTTTCAAAGACTACATTATCAAAATATGAAATTGACATTGGTGTAATCTACTGACTTTGCTCCAATTTCATTAACTTTGTGTGCACTCATTTGTATGTTTTCAGTTCTACTTTTTCACATGTGTTCATTAGGTACCCACTACAAGTCAACGTATAGTTTGTGAGTCCATCAAAGTTCTTTTCCAAGATAGCCAAGCCCCTTCCCTGCCCTCATTCCCATGTTCTTAAACACTGTCAACCACTGAGACATTTCCCATGACTATTATTTCATATTATGAAGAATTTTTTTAAAGAAAATACCATTTTTAGTCACTTGAAATAAGTGGTTTTAACCGAACATAATCTTGTGAGGTCTGTCTGGGGGTATATTTGTGCCAGTTGTTGGTTCTTTTGTCAGTTTTTCCTAGTGATCATGTTTTAGTGATAAACTTTGTTTTGCTATTCACTCAGTGGAAGCTATTTAGTTTTTTCCAGTTTCCCTACATTACAAATAAAGATCTAAAAGAATTTTCATAAAGGTGTTATAATATAGTTTTCATTTCCCTCTTGTGAGTGTTCAATAGTGCAATCAACAGGTTGTTTTAACACAGATGTAGTTCATTCATGTTTTCTTTCAAATATTTTGGCTTTGATGTCATGCAAATAAACTTTATGAGCCATAAATGTTTACGACATTTTTGTCTAAGCATAAAATAGTTTTATTTTTTTTAATTTTTGATTAGTTTGTTGTGTAATTATCAATTTAATTTCATGTGTGTTGAACAAAGATATTAATGTTGTTGTTTGTTTTTTCATACAATTCCAGGTATTTTGCATCTGAATATGGTACAGATATCTATACAAATTGATTTATTTATTGTTCTCGATGTCTTCACTTACATTTCTGAAAATATGATATACATTCATAATAACCATTATTATTTTTATTCTCTATTTCAGACATGTATAGCTCAGGCAGTTTTGATTGGTGTCTCATTCCATTTATTATGGATCAGTTGTCCTGCTTCTTTGTATGCCTAAGGAATGTACAATGCATCCTATACATCCTGTTGAACAATATTGCATTGTAAAAATGTCTTTAAATCTGTTCCAGGATACAGCTATGTAGACAAACTTTTTTCAGAAAATTCCATTAATATATTTTAAATATGTCCACAGTGGTGTTTCAGTTTAGGGCTAATTTTCTCCTCCACTGGAATCTCACCTTCTTGAATATTATACCTAAAGTCCTATGAATTGTGAATTGTGAGTCACTCCGTTCTTTTTTTTAAAAAATCATTAATTTTTCTAAGCCTTTAATATTCCAACTGTACATAAATAAATGTTGTTTCAATTACCTTAAAAATACATACAAATCCTAATCACTTATTCTCTAATTGTTCCTCCTCTCCCTCAAATGTGTCTCCAATCGCAAATTTTCATAACCAAAATCCCACAGAATTTTCCATTTCTAAATCTTATTTATTATTTGTGAATCATTCATAATGATCTTTTAGTCAAAGATAAAGTCACTGTTTTTCTAAAAATCCTCCATTTTTAATCCAATATAATAAAGAAGTATTTTACAACGGTTTATCTAGTCCTACAAGGTCAAATTATTCGTTAGAAATCTATCTTTATTTCTTCTGTTTTCCTATCTGTTCTATTTATTCATGTCATGTTCCAACCACATTTGGATACAATGTCCCCTAACACAACAATAATATTTTCATGTAAGAGCTGTTGTACTGAATTCTCTGTCCACGGGAGCTTCCTCTAGATATCTACATGGTTGATTCACTAAATGTTCGAGGCTTCATTAAATTGTTATCTTCTCTGTAGCATGCTTGGAAACATTTATATTATAGCCCTCATCCTGGAAACTATTTAATAATTTCCAATTGCTCACTGCCATTTCTCATGCTATGTAGCCTACTTATAATTTTTGTTGTTAAAGAACTGTATATATATATATATATATATATATATATATATCCCCTTAAATCAATTTATTTATACAATGTCTATCAGGTCTCTTTTTGTCATCCATCATCATAGACATTACTGTTAAAATTGTGAAAAAGTTATGCAAAGTATCTGACTTTATTAAAATTGACTAGTGAAAACAAAGAACATACAAGGAGGCTATGTGTGAGAATATGCAAGAATGGCAACTAATCTGAAATGGAAGGTAAATATAGGTTAATATCTGAAGTATGAACAGGAATTAACTCTCTGTTAGTGGTAGATAGTGATTTGAAAATTGTGAATGCTATTTTTATTTCTATGCTATTACATTGATTCTTGCAAAATCCGCAGAGGCAACAGTAAAAGTCTAAAACGTTGTCAGGTATAGTTTACATTGGCTAACACATAATTTACTGCTAGTATATCCTGCAGAGGATTTTAAATAGAATATTGGCACATATTCCACAGGTTCTAGCGAGAGCGTTTTTACTTCTTTGTTCCTCATTTTGATGATCAAGGATTCAGCATGGGTATGACAAAGTATAAAATAAAAAGGTTATTTTATCAGTATCAAATGAAGCACTGGTTTTGGGCTGCATATACATAAAGAATAGAGTCTCGCGGAATATGATTATTACTGTCAAGTAGGATCCACAGATGGAGGAAATTTTGTGCCTGCCTTCTGCAGAGTTCATCCTGAGAAAGGTGAGCACTAAACAGGACGCAAGGACCATCAGAAGAGATGAAACCAAATTAAATACCAAATTGACCAAATTAAACCTACATATATAACCACACTTATGCACACACAGTAATGAACTCTTTTGTTAAGAGAAGATATAATGATATAGTTAATCTTAATTATTTCAAAATATATTGATGCACTCTACCAACAGTAAATACAAAAAGCAACCTGGATGATCATATTTATGACAGAAGCCAGAATTATATGTTCACTTTTCTATTGATATTACTGTAAAATGTGTATTTCTGCTTGACTTTGTCCCTGTTTTATTTGATTCTCTATATGTTTAGTAGTTCAATAAAACCATTCATCTAGGTATCATTAAATAAATAAACTACACATAAAAGTCTAAAATTTGATGAGATTCTATTCTATAAAATAGTGTCCATATTTTATCATATTACATAGTATTACTTAGTGTAACTATGATTTGAATGTATTCATGGACTGACATATTTCTTCCTTGTGTTTTTATCTTTTAAAATTTTTTTTAGCTATGCAAAACACATTTTGGGCTTTGTATAAATTTAGTTATTAACCCATTTATATTTACAAATCTTTTGCTGGAATTGCCATTCAATTTGCATTAAATGATAAAACAATTTGGGAAGAACAGCCGTCTTCACTACAGTTGGTCTTCCAGTCTGTGTGTTCCATACAACTATCAATATATTCAGATATTCTTTTACATCTTTAAAGACATTTTATAAATTTAGCAGGCAGGTTTTTTCCAACACACAGGTGATTTGAATAAGGTTATAATTTTGGTTTACGTATTAATTTGTTTGAAGTTGTTTGTTATTGTACTTCTAGGTTGCTATGAACTTGCTAAAACCATAAGCTTATTCTAGTTTATTTGTTATGTGTGTGTGTGCATTCTTTAGATTTTTCTCCTCAATACCATGTCATTAGCAAAAACAAACATTGTTTCCATTTAAGCCTATGACAAATAAGGGAGCTAAGACATTGCATTGAACAATTAAAATGACATTGGCTTTTTTACTTCTATTGACTAAATACATGGGTATTATAAATGTTTAAATATTGTTATATTGATGCTTACTTTTTTAAAACACTAACATTTGAAACAAATGATTTTATGATATTTATACCATACTACCTTTCTATCAACAATATCTGAAAATTTCAGTTCCAGCACATAATCGTTAGATATTCTGCTCTACATTGCTTACATAATAGAGGGTTTCTCTTAAGCTTTATAGAGATAAATTGGCAGATTACATTGCATAAGTTTAAGGTGCACAATGTAATGATGATATATTTACATATTGTGAGATGACTACCCTAACTGGACTAATTAATAGTATTATGATCGCATAAGAATTAAATTTTTATCATGCCTGTGAGAACTTTAAGATCTACTCACTTAGCATCTTTCTGTAAACAGTACATCATTGCTGACAATAGGCACAATGCTTGAGGTTTCACACTTAATGTGTTCGTTTCATTGATGAACATTGAAGGAGTTTATATGACGTTCTCCTGTTATTTGCTGAGATGATTTTTTAAGGTTTTGCTTTTTCTGAGAGTATCATTTAAAATTGTTCAATTTTAGGATCTTTGTATATATTGTAGAATCAACCTACATGAGATATTTGAGTTTTATTTACTGTACACAGAATATTTCTAAGTTTTATATCATGTCTTCTTATAGAATTTTATACCTAAAAGTTTTTATTAAATTGAATCTATAGCCAATTTTTGTGAATCTGTATGTAGATTTGAGAGAAATGTTCATTCTTTTCATGTTTATACCCAATTATTGTGAGATCATTTGTTGAAAAATCTAAATTTTTCCATTGAATTGTATTTCTAATGTGGTTTTCTATGGAAATCAAATCATTCATTTATGTATGGATCTATTGCTGCATTATCAATATTATTCAGTGTGAATTTGTTAATTTTTCTTGTTGTTCACAGTTTTACTAATTGAATCATATTGTGCTCATAAATGTTACTTTGGAGTGTATATAGAAATTGAACAGTATATTTTAGTGTTTGTAATATGAATTATTTCTGCTTTTGATTCTGTTTCTCTAGCTCTCTGTACTTTTTCTATATATTCTCAGTTTCCTCATTTTTGATTGGAGTTTGATTAGAACTTCTCTGAAATATTTTAGAAAATATATCTTAAGAATATAAATATTTTGGCATGCCGTGATGAAGTAGTGGCTGAGCATAGTCCACATATATTCCAATGTCCTGGGTTTGCCTCCTGGGGCTGGTGGAAACCAGCAAGATGTTTAGGTAAATAAAATAAGTAAAAGCTTCTTCCTCCTCTTTCCTCCTCCCTGCCTGTTGCCTGTCTCTGCTCTTGGGTGTGTGTGTGTGTTTCTGCGTATATATATATATATATATATATATATATATATATATGTGCATACATGTATATAAGTGTATATATAATTACACATTTCTCAAGTTTGAGATATCATTAATTTATTTAGGTTTTTTAGTTTCTTTCATTAGTGTTCCTTAATATTTAAAATATGTTATTCCATAAAATTTTCCTGATTTACTTTTAAGTTTTGTAGACTTAGAGAAAGCAAATACCTTGAGGTTTATGTGAACTGCACTCAACCACCCTTCCACACTGCTGTGCCCTCTGTGTTGGTCTTTGAATATAAAACTGTGCTTAATTTTTTTTTTATTTCACTAAGATTTTTCAGATTCAATTAGATATTCATAATATTCATGACATCTCACTCATTCTTATGTTTGCAGTATGAATGCCACTCACATTTTTCTTCAACCTTTAGAGTTGCCATAAGGGTCTAATCAATTATGGAACAGAAATGGGAAGACCAATCTCCTTTTTTCACTCTCGATGATCTTAGTAGAGCTGGAGATACACACACACACACACACACACACACGCAGATTTCCTTTTTCTTTATTTTGTTTTATTTTCAATATATTATATTATTTTCAGAATGGTTCACGCATCAGTCAAGATGTTTGTCACACCACATCCACTACTAGAGTCCAGCATAGTCGCCATTATTATTTTCACTCCTTCAGAATGAGGTTTCATTCCATTTCCCAATAAACTCCCTCTGGAAACCACATTCTTGTATTATAGTCCTGAGAATATTGTTTATTGTGAGCGCCTTCATTGTACTTTTTTACATTGCATTTAAGTGAAACTATCCCATATTTTTCTTTTTTTTTTTTGACTGGTTTCAGAAGTCTTATTCACCACAGATACAACCAAGTTGTGGCAAAAGTCACACTTTCTTTTTTGATAGCATAGTAGAAATACACTGAGTACCAATTCACATCTCATGTCTTTGGTCATCTGTTGAGGGACATTTAGGTTGTTTTCATGTTCAACTTCTGTAAACTGTGATGTTATGAATTTAGGGGTACAGATATCTTTTTACTAGTTTAGTGTTGTATTTTTCATATGTTTCCAAGGAGCTCGATTGCTGGATCAAATGGTAGCTCCATTTTTATTTTTGAAGCATCTGCCTAGTTTTTCATAAAGGTTGCCCTGAAAGATATCAAAAGTGTAAGTAAATTCTTGTTCTTCACACTCTTGCAAATACTTGTTTATTCTTGTCTTTTTAAAAATATCAACTCCTCAGAAAGAGGCAACAAATTTCTGTCACCAGTGAGTATTTCTCATATGCAAAAATGAATAATTTGAACATGACTTTTAAATGAGAATTACTTGTATTTTTTGGAAATTAAATACACCAATGTTTTCTCAAAAACATGCATTGAGGAATAAAGATAAAGTTAATAAAAATAATTGTAAGCTTCTTTAAGAGACTTCAAAAATACTTGAACCGACATATCTATTAATGTAGAAAAATATGTGTAAATTTGATGCTGTGTTTTCTTAATTATGAAATGTGCTGTGCTTACAGAGTCTCTAGGGCTCATCTGTGAAAACAATACCACTGTTGAGAAAGCTGTGGAAACCAAGTTCCCCATGCAAATGGGGGAAATTTTAAAAAATTCAGGAATCTGTCAGAATAATTGCACTATAAAGAGCTTCCAAATTTTTATCTTAATATACCATATTGATAATTATGAAGACTAGAATAATGTACTTACACAAAATACACACAAATGCACAAAATCATCATAAACACTAAAACGTTTATTTGAAAGTATATACAAGTCATTTCAAGCCCCTTCTTTATGCAACATTCACTAATAGTGCACAACATAACACACCACTGGGGTGACGAACAGACTTCAGTCTACTAATCCAATCGACTATACTAAAAGATGCTGGATTAATATGCTAATAGTTCCTCTAGTCCCCTCATACAAACATGTATTTTCATTTTGTTTTAAGTTATGCATTTATAGCACATAAAAGAGTTAATAGAACAGATGTTATTTACTAAATACATGATGAAATTATTCATACTGTCTTTATCCTCTGAAAAAATATATAAGGATGGAGATCAACATATTAATGCTTAAGAGTCAAACTGACATTGAATTTTAACAAAGGAAATGACACAGGTTTTTCCATATCTTCTGTACTGCATATTTCACATCTTTATTCCTCAAGCTATAGATCAAGGGATTCAACATAGGGATAATGAGGGTATAAAATACAGAGGTAATTTTATCAGTGTTGAAGGAATGACTGGACTTGGGCTGCACGTACATAAATATCAAAGTCCCATAGAAAACTATGACCACTGTCAGGTGGGAACCACAGGTGGAAAAAGCCTTGCGCCTCCCCTCTGCTGAGTTCATCCTGAGAATGGCTACAAGAATGAGCAGGTAAGAAACAAGAACCACCAGCAGGGTGAACATCAGATTAAAAGCTGAGAACATCATTATCACTAATTCAATTTCGTGAGTATCTGCACAGAGCATGGACAACAAAGGGATACTGTCACAGTAGAAATGATTGATGACATTATAGCCACAGAAGGATAAACTAAAAAGCTTTATAGTGATTAGCAGAGACAGAAACGTGCTGTAGAAATAGGGGATGACCACCAGCACCAGACATATCCTCGGAGACATGATGACTGTGTAGAGAAGAGGTTTACAAATGGCCACATAGCGGTCATAGGACATGGATGACAGGATATAAAGTTCATTAACAATAAACAAGTTGAACACTGTCATCTGCAAGGCACACAAATAAAAGGGGATTGCATTTTGATCTACAACAAAATGTACTAACATTTTGGGTGGCACAGCTGTTGAATACCCAATATCAGTGAAAGCCAGGTGTTTGAGAAAGAAATACATAGGCGTTTGTAGTCTGGATTCCACCTTGGTGAGGACGATCATTCCCAAGTTTCCCACCAATGAGACCAGGTATATGGTGAGGAAAACCACAAATAATAGACCCTGCAAGTCAGGGCGGTCTGTGATCCCCAGGAGAATGAATTCGTTGAGCTCTGTGAGGTTGTGTTTATCCATCCAGGTTATCAGAAAATCTATTTTAAGAGAGGCATCAGTATGATTATTGTAATAAAGTATGAACGTTTTATTTTAGTAAACCAAGCTAGCATAGGTAGAATACATTCAAATTTTTAGTTTCTGTTAAGCTATCTACACCCTGCTAATTAAACAGGCAAATTTATGAATAAAAACTGACATATATAGATATGGCCCTATATTATTCTGTCTTTATCCACTGGGAAAATATTGCTACCTTGGAATATTTAATAAAATATTGCAGCATTTTTACTGTCACATAAGAAGCATGGTGCTAAATATCTACACATAAAAGTCTAGTGAAGCTACTAATGCCTTACTCTACTTGAGTTCTCCTTCTTCACAAAAAATTACGGAGCTTCCAAGTAAAAGGAACAAATCCACAAATGTTGATCTATCTGTCTTGTTGGCTGGCTGATTGGTTTTCTATCAGCTATAGAAATAGACGACACGGTTGTTCCCTGGCAGCGTTGTGTTTATGTGCTCCACCTCTGACTGCTGCAGTCCACATACATCCCAAGGACTCTGGTTGGCTCCTGAGCTGGGGGTCTCTGGGAAGAACATCATGAGCATCTAAACAAAATAAATCAAGTGCTTCCAACTCATCTCTCATCCTGCTGCCTACTCACCTTCATTCCTGTCTGTACCTTTCCTTTATAATAGTAGATAATACAGATGTAGGTAGCGATACATCTTGATATAGAAAGTAAAAATGAAAAACAGTCATTAATACAAACTGATTGTTAATTAGAGGTTATTGTTAAAATCCTATTTGTTTTTTACATAAAAAACAGCTTATTACTTATTTTTACAAATTCGTATTGAAACAATGCAGCACAACACTTCTTAATGACAAATACAAATTAAAAATACAATTGCAATTACATAGGGAAAAGTTTAGATGTCTTTACATTAAAATGTATATGAGTGAATTTATTCAAACCTAAAGTTGGTACAGAAGGAAACCATTAACACACTTCACCAATATTGGACAGAAATGTAAAAATAAAGAGAGTTTTATAAGTTAAATTAGATTCTCTATCATTGTATGGGAAAGCCTGATATGAAATAGAAATCAGTTAATATAGTCACTGTTATACTTAAATTTCTAGTGTATACACAGTGGTACTTCCTGTAAATACTGTAAGCTATTCTAATCTCTTCATACACATAAGCAAAATAAATTATTTATTGCAAGTCTATTGGTAAAATAAATGAAAAAAAAATGACAATGTGTTTATCATCTTGGAAATTTCCTTCACATATCAAGTAGGTAGGATTTGTGTGTGTGTTAGTTGTTAATTATTAATTGAATATTTATGTAGCCTGAAGAGGCTCATCATTATGTAGTATATGCTAATCGTTCTCAGTGGTGTGATGAGTAGGTGAAATGGGTGTTATACATGTAACTGTCTCCAGTGCTACCCCACTGCATCATGACGCAGCCCGACTAGTCCAGCAATGTGTTCTTCCTGGAAAATTAATATTATATTTTACTTAAATATATGCTATTTTTGCATAAATCCTGCCATAAATAAACCTCTTAAAATGTATTTTAACTTTATCTGACATAGATGAGATATTTTTAACATGTAAGACTTATTCTGTCATGGCAGAAGCTAAGTGAGTTAGAGAAAATGAACAAATTAGGAGATGTTCCACCGAAATCAGTTTTGCATCATAAATTCCTTAGAATCTCTTTAAAGAGATTGTCTACTTGAAAATAAATATGCTTAAATAACTCATCTGCACATCAACACAACAATATAAATTATAGAAGTATATAAATGATATTGACACTGTATTTCTATACGAAATCTGACATGTTATTTTAAGTCAGTCTTCACATTAAGGCAGCATAGAATCCACTATACCCTGATGTAGCATTTAATCTGAACATATCTAAACATAATGAAATAAATATATGAATATTCCTAATAAATTGCAAATGTAAGAAAAAAACAGAGTAGAACAAAGATGGAAAACAGAAGTGATACAGGTTGTATTTTAAAAAGCATAGGTATCAATGCGTCATTAACAAATAAAGACATGCTCTAGGGGAGTAGCGTTTGGACAGAGTCCTCATACATCTGGAGATCCCAGTTTCTCTTCCTGGACCAGGGGATTAATCAAGATGAACAAATAAATAAAAACAAGACAAAATGCTTCTCCCTCCTCTCTCTCCCTGACTCCATACCTCTGTGGATTCATTCCTTCCTGGATGTTTCCTTTAATAACTACATTTAAAATGTATATATTAAAAATAAGGAAATGTAATTGATCCTGATAACAAGGAGACTAGTAGGTTAAGGAGTCTCTGACTTGGTTTTAAGAAAGCCCATTGAAAAATACAATAATTCCAACATTAAATATGGAGTTTTTAAGAAACCCAATCTTAGAGAAATTTTGCTCGTTTCATACCCTGCCCAACATCTCTATCTCTCTTTAAGTCAGAAATAATAATTTATTTTTAGGGAAAATACTTTAAATACATGGAAATCAAGGAAGGATGAATCTTATTTCAGAAATAACGCTGAAATACTAAGGACGGAATAAATCGTAAGTACTGATTTAATGTTAAGATAAAGGAGGAAAAAGGGCTTTTCCTAGCATTCTGTCCTAAGAGAGCAGCGTAAAAGTTTTTCATAGTTTACTCTTTGTGATGCTCATCAGATTCTTATTTTTTTCAAAACTATACTATGAGAAAATAAGTGCTTTATGTCAGTTGGCTCCAGAAACTGAGCACATATGATCAACCCTCAAAACTGGGTATTAATAGTTTTTATTCTCCAAAATTTGCTGCCACATCTGACTTTCAAATGGAAGTCTCTTTTTTTGCTCCTCACTACATAAGGAAAATTCACATTTATGCATGTATTAAATACATAGAATCTTATTATTTTAAAAGGGAACACAAAACACTAAATGAAGTAAGAGCTGGAAGGACATCCAAATGGCCACTGAATATTTCTGATTTCATTAAGTTGTCATAAATTAATCCTTATCCTTCACTCCATAGTTAGGAGTTATTCACTCTCTAATTTAAGCTCTGTTTTTCATATGATTAAGTACTTAAACAAAATATAAGCCTTACTTAGGCCACTAGGCCTAAAATCTAAAAGGAAATTGTTGGCATTTATTAAATCAATAGAAATTTGAACCTGAAAGGAGGTAGAGCAGTTCTAGGATGCTGGTGCACTATCACTGGGGTCAGCACACAGAAAGGGGTCTGACATCCTATACTTTTTCACAGAACAGAAGGATTATCATGCAAATGCCAACCTACATACTCAGCAGTAATAAAGATAGGATGACATTACCATCCTGCTCACCTGAAGTGAAAGCTCTGTCTCAGCTCCCCCATGTGCTTCTTGACATGGTACAGTGAGAACAATTTATGAAATCTCTTCACCCCTGGAGACTCTCCCTGAGGGGGTGCCAGACAATTTCTTAATGTCCCTGAAGCATTCGAAAGTTCAACAGGTGCAAACATAGGGTATTTATTAAAAGTCAAGAACAATTTATTTTCAACAGCAAGTGAATTTAATTTATTCTTTTCTGTGTATGACATTCTTAGCTTTGACTCTTAATTAGCTCCCCTCTTTCTCACTTGGATCGCTCATCTTGTGTGTCCTGTGTTGGGACTACCATGCTGAGTGGTGTGTTCAATGTTAGTCTAGATGCGCTGTGAAGATGTGATTTGACTGTGATGAACATTCAAATCAGCTGATTTTAAGAAAAGCTCATTCCCTTCCAGCTATGTCTATATTCTCATCAAAGCAAGTAATGACCTTCAGGCACAAACGCTGAGATCCTCTGAAATAAAAAGAATTCTGTTTTCAGACTACATGGAAAATCTGTTTCCTGCCTTTGTACTCAAGACCACAACATCAATCTTGTAATTCTGCAACGGTCTCTTCAAATGGACACAATGGAAATGTACTCAAACATTGCAAAATTGCATAATATAAAATATTTTATTAAGTAAAAATAATATTGTATTGTAGACACATAGTGCAACATAAGGTATAAACATAAGGAAAACATAAGGTTTTTTTATTATTGTTATTTTAATTTTTGGTCATCAGGAGCAGTATTAGTGACTCTTATTTATCACTGTCATTTGTGTTTAAGGACAGCTACATGCCAATATTTCTTGTCTTCCTGAACTTCATTCCATTATTTTTCCTACTTCACCAATATCATAGGTTACTTAAAAATGCCTCAAATAACCAATATATTCTGTAGGAATGTAATTTTTTCCTTACATAGATTTTACTATGCTCTTTTGAATAATTCATATTGTTGAATTTGATTTATCTTAACTGTTTCTAATATATCTGAATTGAGTCTTTTGATTATTGTGTTCAATAAAATATAACTAATTTCTCGGACCTATTTTTTTGAAGATATTTTGTTTGTAACTTCAGTTATCATAGACAAAATTGTAAAAGAGGGTCCAATGAAAAACCCTGAAAAAAATTGCTTTGTTAACTCATTGAAAAATATATATTTTTTGATACTCAGATCAGTTATCTTCTGTGTATGTGTCCGCTTAGAGCCAAAGATACAGTCACATACGCACCTACATATATAAAAGCACTTAATAAACTACTTTATTTTTGCATATTGAAGATTAGTTGTAGAAATGTGTCCTTGTCCTTAATCATAAATACATGTGGTTTCCTGACTCTTCACATAACTGATCATGACTAAGTTATATGTTCACTTGTTAATTGAATTATTATAAGATGCGTGTTTCTATTATTGAATTTTCTCCATGGTTTTGGCTTGATTCTTGGCAAGTTTCACAACAAAATTACCACTTTATCTCAATGTTATTGAACATAATCAGTACATTAACAAAATGTAAAGCTGCATAAATGTTAACACTGCATGCATCTGAAAAACAGAACTTTCAAAACATTGAGCATGCCCTCACTCTGTAGTTTCATAGTGTCTGTGCAGTACTTACATTCTATACGTTCTGCCCCTTTATTTCCCTAGAAACATTTGATTTGGCTTCATAAGTTTCCTGAAATTTATAAATCTATTAAGTCACAAAATAAGAGCAGAGAGTCTCTGTCTAAGTCATTTCCCCCTTTTGGTGACACAAAGACTACATTATCAAAATATGAAATTAACGTTGGTGTAATCTACTGACTTTGTGCAATTTCATTAATTTTGCCTGCACTCATTTATATGCTTTTAGTTGCACTTTTTCACATGTGTTCATTTATGTACCCCTACGAGTCAGCATATAGTTTGTGAGTCCATCAGACAAAGTTCTTTTCCAAGACAGCCTTGCCCCTTCCCTGCCCTCATTCCCATGTTCTTAACCACTGTCAATCACGGAGACATTTCCCATGACTACTGCTTCATGTTTTGAAGAATTTTTTAAAGAAAATACCATTTTTAGCCATTTGTAATAAGTGGTTTTCACCTAATATAATTCTTTTGAGATCTATTTGGGGGTATATCTGTGCCAGTTGTTGGTTCTTTTGTCAGTTTTTAGTAGTGATCATGTTTTAGTGATAATCATTTTGTCATTCACTCACTGAAAACTATTTAGTTTTTTACCAGTTTCCATATGTTACAAATAAAGGTATGCCAACATTTTCAAAAAGGTGATATAATACAGATTTCATTTCCCTCTTGTGATTGTTCAATAGTGTGATCCATAAGTTGTTTTAATACAGATGTATTTCATTCATATGTTTTCTTTCAAACATTATAAATTTGATGTCACAAAAATAAACTTCATGAGCCATAGATGTTCTCAATATTTTTGTCTAAGCATGAACGTATTAATGTTTTTTAAATGTTTGATTAGTTTGTTGTGTAATTATCAATTTAATTTCATGTGTGTTGAACAAAGATATCAATGTTTTTTTTTCTTTTAATACAATCCCAGGTATCTTCTGCATTTCAACTTTAGGTACAGCTATCTATACAAATTTAATTTATTTATTGCTCTCCATGTCTTCTTTACCTTTTTGAAAATATGATATATATTCATATTCATTATTTTTTTTATTCTTTATTACAAATATGTATAGCTTGGTCAGCTTTAATTGGTATCTTATTTCATTTATTATGGATCTTGTTTTCCTGTTTCTTTGTATGCCTAAGAAATGTACAATGCATCCTATACATTCTGCTGAATAATATTGCGTTGTAAAAAAGCTTTTTAAATCTATTCCAGGATACAACTATTTAGACGTAATTCCATTTTTGCAGGTAATTACATTAATATTTCTTAGATATGTTCACAGTAGTGTCTCAGGCCAATTTTCTCCTTTACTGGAGTCTGACCTTCTTGAATATTATACCTAAAGTCCCATGAATTGTGAGTTTGCCTACTTTCTATGTAATAAATTAGTCACTCTATTCTTTTAAAAAAATCATAAATCTTTCTAATTTTGAATATTAAAGAATATTCAAACTATGAATAAAGAAATATTATTTCCGCTATCTTAAAAATACATAAAAAACCTGATCTCTTATTCTCTACCTGTTCCTCCTCTGCCTCAAATGTGTCTCCAATTTCAAATTTTTCATAACTAAAATCGCACAGAATTTTCCATTTCTAAATCCTATTTATCATTGGTAAATAAATCATAACTTTCCTTTAGTCAAATTTTTTTTTCTAAAAATTCTCCATTTGTGTCCATCAGAATAAAGAAATCTTTTACAATGGCCTATCTAGGCTTACAAGGTCAAATTATTTATTAGAAGTCTATCTTGGTCTCCTCTCTTTTCCTATCTGTTCTATTTATTTATGTCATGTTCCAACCACCTTTGGATACAATTCCCCCTAACAAGAAATAATATTTTCATATAAGAACTGTTGCACCGAATTCTCTCACCTTGGGAGCTTCCTCTAGATACCTATATGGTTGATTCATTAAATGGTCCAGTCTTCATTATGTTGTTATCTTCTCTGTAGGATGCTTGGAAACTTATTTATATTATAGTCCCCATCCTGGATACCAGTTCTGTTTAATAGTCTTCATATTGCTCACTACCATTTCTCATGTTATATAGCCTACTTACAATTTTTGTTGTTAAAGAATGACATACACACACATATATAAATCTCCTTAAATCAGGTATTTATACAATGTCTATCTGGCATATTTTTGTCTTCCACCATGCTAGACACTACTGTCAAATTTGTGAAAAAGACATGCAAAGTCTCTGACTTTAAAAAAATAAATGGCAAGTGAAAACAAAGTACATACAAAGAAGCTTCATGTGAGAATATGTAGGAGTGGTAACTCGTCTGAAATGGAAGGTGAACATAGGTTAATATCTGAAGTATGAACAGGAATTAGCTAGCTGTTAGTGGTAGTGATGCGAAAGTCATGAATGTCATTTTTATTTCTATATCACATTGATTCTTGCCAAATCTACACAGGCAATAGTAAAAGTCTAAAATATATTCAGGTATAGTTTACATTGGCTAATACATAATTTACTGTTAGTATATCCTACAGAGGATTTTAGATAGAATATTGGCATATATTCCACAGGTTCTAGCAAGAGCATTTTTCACTTCTTTATTCCTCATTTTGTAGGTCATAGGTTTCAACATGGGTATGGCAAAGTGTAAAATAAAGAGGTCATTTCGTCAGTATCAAATGAATCTCTGATTTTGGGCTGCACATACATAAAGAATAGAGTCTCATGGAATATGACTATTACTATCAAGTGGGATCCACAGGTGGAGGAAGTCTTGTGCCTGCCTTCTAAGGAGTTCATCCTGAGAATGGTGAGCAGAATCAGTAAACAGTACATAAGGACCGTCAGAAGAGATGAAACCATATTAAACACCAAATTGACCAAATTGAACCTACATATATAACCACACTTATGCACACACAGTAGTGAACTCTCATTAAGAGAAAATATAATAATCTAATTAACCCTATTAAATATTTCAAAATGTATTGATGTACTCTACCAACAGTAAATACAAAAGGTAACCTGGATGGTCATTTTTATAACAGAAGCCAGAATTATATGTTCACTTGTTTATTGGTATTACTATGAACTATCATTTTTATAACAGAAGCCAGAATTATATGTTCACTTGTTTATTGGTATTACTATGAAATGATATTTCTGTCTGACTTTTGGCCCCATTTTGTTTGTATCTCAACATGTTAGGTAGTTCAATAAAGTCACTTATCTAGGTATCATTAAACAAATAAATCACACATAAAAGTCTAAAATTTGGTAAGATTCTATTCTACTAATTAATGTGTCCATATTTTACCATATTGCATAGTCTTAATTAGTGTAACTATGTTTTCAATGTATTCATGGATTGGCATATTTTCTTCCTTGTGTTTCTATCTTTTAAAATGTATTTTAGCTATAAAACACATCTTTGTCTTTCTATACATTTAGTTATTAACCCATTTATATTTATAAATCTTTTGCTGGGATTGCCATTCAATTTGTATTAAATGGTAAATCAGTTTGGAAGAACAGCCATCTTCACTATAGTTGGTCTCCAGTCTGTATGCTCTGTATACCTGTCAATGTACTCAAGTATCTTTTATAACTTTGAGCAACATTTTATACAATTAGCAGGAAGATTTTTTCCAACACACAGGTGATTTGAAAAAGGTTTTAAATTTTGGTTTACATATTAATTTGCTTGAAGTTATTTACTATTGTACTTCTGTAGAAGGGAGGAAGCCACACCCCAGTTTCTAGCCGCTGAGGACCAGCAGTGGCCACCCAGCCACCAGGTGCCTGACAGTCTAGACTGGCTGAAAGCTACTGATTAGATAAAAAGGACCCCTTTCTGAGAATGGAACCCTATGTGCATTTTATAATTATGTGTGTTATCCATGTGAGGCATTCACAAATGAATAACTGAATTCCGTTTGTAATTCCTGTTCTAATTCACACCTTCCCCTCTCCCTCACCAATAAAAGTGTATCCTAAAAGTATTTTGGGGCTCAGATTCTATATCTGGCCCACGTGTAATAAAGCTGTTTTCACTACTTCTAAAAGAGCACTATTTGGATTTTGTCAGTTGAGAGAGAGAGCTATTACATTTCTAGGCTGCTGTGAACTTGTTGAAGCTATAGGTTTATTTTAGTTTATTTTTTTGTATGTATATATTCTTCAGATTTTTTCCTCAAAGCATGTCATTAACAAAAACAAACATCATTTCCATTTATGGCTATGACAAATAAGGGAGCTAAGGCATTGCATTTAAGAACTAAAATGACATGGGCTTTCACTTTTTTTTGACAATACATGGGGCTTATAAATGTTTAACTATTGTTATATTAATACCTATTTTTTAAAACACTAATATGCAAAACAAATGATTTTCATGATATTTATACCATACTGCCTTTCTGTCAACAATATCTGAAAGCTTCAGTTTCCGCACATACTCATTAATTAAGATATTCTGCTATACATTGCTTACAAAATAGAGGGTTTCTCTTAAGTTTTATAGAGATATAATTGACAGATTACATTGCCTAAGTTTAATGTGCACAATATAATGATGATATATTTATATATTATGAGATGACTACCCTGATTGGGCTAATTAATAGAATTACAAATTCAAATAAGAATTTGATTTTTGTCATGGCTGTGAGAACTTTAAGATCTACTCACTTAGCATCTTTCAGTAAACAGTACAGCATTGCTGACAATAGGCATGATGCTTGAGTTTTCACACTTAATGTGTTCATTTCATTAATCAACATTGAAGGAGCTTATATGACGTTCTCCTGTGTTATTTGTTGAGATGATTTTATAAAGTTTTGCTTTTTTCTGATGGTCTCATTTAAATTTGTTCAATATGAGGTCTTTGTATATATTGTGGAACCAACCCATATGAGATATTTCACTTTTATTTACTGTACACAGAATAAATCTTGTTTTTATACCATGTATTCCTATAGAATTTTTATAACTAAGAATTTTTATTAAATTGAATCTATTAGCCAATTTTTGTGACTCTTTATGTAGATTAGAGAGAAATGTTCATTCTTTTCATGTATGCACCCAATTATTGCAAGATCATTTGTTGAAAAATCTAAATTTCTCTGTTGAATTGAATTTCTAATATTGCTTCTGAGGAAATCGAGTCATTCATATATGTAAGGATCTGTTTCTGGATTATCAATATTTTTCATTGTGAGTTTGTTAATTTTTCTTACTGTTCGCAGTTTTACTACTTGAGTCATACTGTCTTCATAAATGTTACTTTGGAAGGTTATAGAAATTAAATAGTATATAGTGTTTTTAATATGATTTATTTCTTCTTTTGATTCCATTTCTCTAGCTCTCTGTACTTTTTCTATATGTTCCCAGTTTCCTCGTTTTTGATTAGATTTTGATTGGAACTGCACTAAAACACTTGAGAAAACATATCTTAAGAATATAAATACTTTGGCATGCCCCGGTGAAGCAGTGGCTGAGCACAGTCCACATATATTCCAATGTCCTAGGTTTGCATCCTGGGGCTGGCGGAAACCAGCAAGATGTTTAAGTAAATAAAATAAGTAAAGGTTTCTTCCTCCTCTTTCCTCCTGCCTGCCTGTTGCCTGCCTCTGTTCTTGTGTGTGTGTGTGTGTGTGTGTGTGTGTGTGTGTTTCTGCACGTATATATATGCATACATATAAATATATAATCACACATTTCTTAAGGTTGGTATTTCATTAATTTTTTAGGCTGCTCAGTTTCTTCCACTAGTGTTTCCTAATTTTTACAATATGTTGTTCCATAAAGTTTTCCAATTTGTCTTTAAGTCTTGTACAGTTAGGGAAAGCAAATACCTTGGGTTTATGTGAACTGCACCAACTACCTTTCTACACTGTTGTGTCCTCTGTGCTGGTCGAAGTTACTACTGTGCTTAATTTATTTTTTATTTCACTAAGATTTTACATATTCAGTTATATTTTTTATATGCACAGCATCTCACTCATTCTTATGTTCACAATATGAATGCTTCTGACATTTTTATTCATCCTTTAGAGTTGCCACAATGATCTAATCAATTACAGAGTAGAATTGGGAAGTCAATCTCCTTTTCCTCCTTCCAGTGATCTTAGTAGAACTGGGTGCATATATATATTACCTTCACCACATCCACCACTACAGTCCAGCACAAGTCACCATTAGCATTTTCACTACTTCAAAACCAGACTTCATTCCATTTTGCATAAGTTCCCTCCCAAAACTACATTCTTCTATTACAGTCCTGAGTATTTTGATTTTTGAGCTCATTCATTGTACTTTTTAACACTGCATTTAAGTGAAACCATTCCATGTTTTTTTTTTTTTTTTCTTTCTGACTGTTTTCACAAGGCATATTTACCACAAGATACATCCAGGTTGTGGCAAAAGGCACACTTTCTATTTTGATAGCATAGTAGAATTCCACTGAGTACCATTCCATATCTCACGGCTACAGTCATCTGTTGAGGGACATTTAGGTTGCTTCCATGTTGACGTCTGTAAATTGTGATGTTATGAATATAGAGGCATAGATATTTTTTTTTATTTTAGTGTTTATTTTTCATATGCTTCCAAGGAGTTTAATTGCTGGATCAGATGTTAACTCCATTTTCATTTTTCAGGCATCTTCCTAGTTTTTCATAAAGGTTGCATTTAATGATATCAACAGTGTAAGTGAATTAATTTTCTCTACACCCTTGCAAATACTTGTTCATTCTTCCCCTTTTTAAAAGATCAGCTCCTCAAAAAGAGGCAACAAACTTCTATCATTAATGAGCATTTCTCATATGCAAAAAAAATAATTTGAACATGGATCTTAAACAAGAATTACTTGTATATTTTGGAAATTGAATATATCAGTATTTTCTCAAAAATGTGCATTGAGGAATAAAGATCAAGTTAATAAAAATAATTGCAAGCTTCTCTAAGAGATTTCAAAAATATTTGAATAGACATATCTATTAATACAGCAAATATGCATAAAATTTGATGCCGTGTCTATCTGGGTTGCTTAACTGTGAAATATGCTATGCTTACAGAATCTCTAGTGCTCATCTGTGAAAAGAGTGCCACTGACGAGAAAGCTCTGGAAACCGAGTTCCCCTTGCAAATGAGTGGAATTAAAAAAAATCATGTGTCTATCTTAGAATAATTGCACTATGAAGAACTTCCAAATTTTTATCTTAATATGTCATATTGAATATTTTGAAGGCTAAAGAAAGTACTTACACAAAACACACACAAATGTACAAACTCACTGTAAACAGTTTATTTGAAAGTATGCAAGTCATTTCAACCACCTTCTACAGATCATTCTCTAACTAGCACAACATATCACACTACTGGCATGACATGATGAACTTCTGTCACCTTATCCAATCAACTATATTAAAAGATAATGAATCAATATGCCAATGGTTCCTCTATTCACCTCATATACAACATGTACTTTCATTGCATTTTTAAGTTGTGTATTTACAGCACATAAAAGAGTTAATAGAACAAATAACATTTCTAAACATATGATGAAATTATTTATACTGTCTTTACCCTCTGAAGAAACATACAAAATGGAGATCAACATTAATTCCTACTACACAAATTGACACTGAATTTTAAGAAAGGAAATGGCACAGGTTTTTCCATATCTTCTTTACAGCATATTTCACATCTTTATTCCTCAAGCTATAGATCAAGGGATTCAACATAGGGATAATGAGGGTATAAAATATAGATGCCATTTTATCAGTGTCAAAGGAATGACTGGACTTGGGCTGCACATACATAAATATCAAAGTCCCATAGAAAACTATGACCACTGTGAGGTGGGAGCCACAGGTGGAAAAAGCCTTGCGCCTCCCCTCTGCTGAGTTCATCCTGAGAATGGCTACAAGAATGAGTAGGTAAGAAACAAGAACCACCAGTAGGGTGAATATCAGGTTAAAAGCGGAGAACATCATCATCAAGAATTCAATTTCGTGAGTATCAGCACAGAGCAAAGACAACAAAGGGTTAGTGTCACAGTAGAAATGATTGATGATATTATTGCCACAGAAGGATAACTTAAAAAGTTTTGTGGTGAGTAAAAGAGAAACAAATGTGCTGTAGAAATAGGGGATGACCACCAGCACCAGACATAGCCTCTGGGACATGATGACTGTGTAGAGCAGAGGTTTGCAGATGGCCACATAGCGGTCATAGGACATGGATGACAGGATATAAAGTTCATTAATGATGAATACAATGAACACAGCCAATTGTATGGCACACATATAAAAAGAGATTACATTTTGTTCCACCAGAAAGTTTACTAACATTTTGGGTCCCACTGCTGTTGAATACCCAAGGTCAGAGAAAGCCAGGTGTCTGAGAAAGTAGTACATAGGAGTTTGCAGTCTGGATTCCACCTTGGTGAGGATGATCATGCCCAAGTTGCCCACCAATGAGACCAGGTAGATGGTGAGGAAAATCGCAAATAACGGAGCCTGCAACTCGGGGCGGTCAGTGATCCCCAGGAGGATGAATTCCTTGAGCACCGTAAGGTTGTGTTTTTCCATCCAGGTTATCAGAAATCTACTCTTAAGAGAGGCATCAGTATGATCAACAAGTGTAATGTAATAAAGTATGATGGTTTTATTTTAGTAAACCAAGCTAGTATAGGTAAAATATATCCAAATTTTTAGTCTCCATTAAGCTATCCATTCCCTGTTAATTAAACAAATTTATGAATAAAAACTGAAATAGATATACATATGGCCTTATATTATTTTGTCTTTATCAACTGGGAAAGTATTGTTACCATGGAGTATTTAATAATATAGTGCAACATTTTGGCTGTCACATAGAAGCATGGTGCTAAATATCTACACATAAGAGTCTAGTGAAGCTGCTAATACCCTACTCTACTTGGGTCCTCCTTCTTCAATAAAATATACAGCTTCCAAACAAAAGAAGCAAGATCCACAAATGCTGATCTGTCTGTCTGGTTTGGCTGGCTGGTTGGCTGTCTGTCAGCTATAGAAATAGATGATAAAGTTGTTCCCTGGCAGCAATTTGTTTGTGTGCTCCACCTCTGACTGCTGCAGTCCACATACATCCCAAGGACTCGGGTTGGCATCCTGAGCTGAGGGTCTGGGGCAACTATAAGATGAACATCTTAACAAAATAAATCAAATGCTTCTTCCACCTTTCTCATCCTGCTGCTTATTCATCTTCATTCCTGTCTACACCTTTCCTTTGAAATAGTAGAAAATGCATATATAGATACTGATACATTTTGATATAGGAAGCAAAAATTAAAAACAATCATTGACACAAAATTTGATTGTTAATTAGAAGTTAATTAGAGGTTATTGTTAAAATCCTATTTGTGTTTGACATAGTGACAGCTTCTTATTTATTTTTACAAAGTCATGATAAATAATACAACACTGCACTTGTTAATGCAAAATGAAAATTAAAAATAAAATTCCTATATGTATGGAAAAGTTTTGATGTTTTTATATTAAAATGCATATCTGTGAAGTTATCCAAACCTAAAGTAGGTACAGAAAAAAACCATTAGCACACTTCACCAATATTGGAAAGAAATGTAAAAATAAGGAGAGTTTTATAAATAAAATTAGATTCTCTAGCATTGTATGGGGAAGCCTGCCATGAAATAGATATTAGTTAATGTAATCTCTGTTATACTTAAATTTCTGGTATATACAATGGTCTTTTCACAAATGCTGCAAGCTATTCTATTCTCTTCACACACACATCAGAAAAATAAACTACTTATTGCAAGTCTATTGGTAAAATAAATAAAAAGAAAATGGCAATGTGTTTATCTTCCTGGAAATTTCCCTCACATATCAAGTAATTAGGATTTGCATGTGTGTTTGTTGTTAATTATTGATGGAATATTTATGTTGCCTGAAAAGGATCATCATTACATAGTATAGAGGTATAAATAGATGAAATGGTATGTTATGCATATAACTGTCCCCATGTGCTACCCCAATGAATCATCACAGCCTGACTAGACAAGCAATGTGTTCTTCCTGGAAAATTTTATATCATATTTGATTTAAATAATATAATATATTTGGATAAAACCAGCCATAATTATTCCCACTAAAATTCATTTTCATTTTATCTGACATAGGCAAGATATTTTTAAATTGTGAGACAATCTGTCATGGCGGAAGCTAAGTGAGTTAGAAAAATGACCAAATTGGTAGATGGTCCACTGAAATCAGGTTTGCAAAATTAATTCCCTAAAGATTCTCTTTAGATAAATAGATTTTATACTTGAAGAAAAAAATATGCTTAAATAACTCATCTGTACATCGACACAACAATAATATAAATTATACAAGTATATAAATGATATTGACACTGCATTTCTTGTGAATCTGACATGTTATTTTAAGTCAATCTGCACATTAAGGCAGCATAGAATCCACTATACCCTGATGTAGCATTTAATCTGACCATATCCAAACATAACAAAGTAAATACATGAATATTCTTAAAGTTGCAAATTTAGAAAAAAACAGAGTAGAATAAAGATGGAAAACTGAAATGATACAGGTTGTATTTTTAAAAGTATGGGTATCAATGCATCATTAACAAATAAAGAAATAGGCATACTCTGGGAGAGAAGCGTTTGAATGGAATCCACGTACATCTCAAGATCCCAGTTTCTTTTCCCCGGTCCAGGGGAACAATCAAGATGAACAACTAAATAAAAACAAGACAAAATGCTTCTCCCTCCTCTGTCTTCCTGACTCCCCGCCACTGTGGATTTATTCCTTCCTGGATCTTCTTTAATAAATACATTGAATATATATATTTTAAAATTAAGGAAAGGCAATAGATCCTGATAAAAGGGGACCAATAGGTTAAGGAGTCTCTGAGTTCATTTTAAGAAAGCCCATTGAAAAAATACATTAATTGTGACATTGAATGGTCAAGGAGTTTTTAGGAACCACAATCTTAGAGAATTTTTGCTTGTATCACACCCTGCCCATACATCTCCATCTCTATTTTGTCAAAATGCTAACTTTCTTTAAGAGAAATACTTTAAATACATGGAAATCAAGGAAGGATAAATCTTATATCAGCGTAATACTGAAATACTAAGAATGAAACAAATAGTAAATACTGCTTTCATGTAAGATAAAGGAGGAAAAAGGACTTTTCCTAGCATTTTAACTTCTAAGAAAGCAGCCTAAATTTTTTTCATAGTTTACTCTTTGTGATGTTCATCAGATTACTATTTTTTACAAATGTATACTATGAGAAAATGATAGGCGCTTTCTGTCAGATGGCTCCAGAAACTGAACACATTGCATCAACCCTTAAAACTGGGTATTAACAGCTTTCTATTCTCCACACTTTGTTGCCACATCTGACTTTCATATGGAAATCTCTTTTTCTGCTCCTCACTGGAAAAGGAAAATTCGCATTTATGCATGAATTAAATATATATAATCTCATTATTTTTAAAGGGAACATAAAAGGCCTAGGCACTAAATGAAGTAAAAGATGGAGGATATTCAGCTGGCCACTGAATACCTCTGGCTTTATAAAGGTGCCATAAATTAATTCTTATCCTACACTCCACAGTTAAGAATTATTCACTCTTTGATTTAAGCTGTGTTTTTCATATGATTGAGTACTTATACAAAACATAAACCTTAAGAGGCCACTAGGCCAAACATTTAAAAGGAAATTGTTGGCATTTATGAAATCAATAGAAATTTGAACCTGAAAGGAGGTAGAGCAGTTCTAGGATGCTGGTGCACTATCACTGGGGTCAGTGCACAGAAGGGGGTCTCACATCCTATACTTTTTCTCAGAACAGAAGGATTATCATGCAAATAAAAACCTACCTACTCAGCAATAATAATGACAGTATGACATTACCATCCTGCTCACCTGAAATGAAAGCTCTGTCTCAGCTCCCCCATGTGCTTCCTGACATGGTACAGTGAGAACAATTTATGAAATCTCTTCACCCCTGGAGACTCTCCCTGAGGGGATGCCAGACAATTTCTTGAATGTCCCTGAAGCATTCAAAAGTTGAACAGGTGCAAAGAAGGAGTGTTTGTTAAAAGTCAAGAACAATTTATTTCAACAGCAAGGGAGTTTAATTTATTCACTTGTTGTGTAGGACATTCTTAGCTTTAACTCTTGATTAGCTCTCTTCTTACTCACTTGGATCGCTCATCTTGTGAGTCCTGTGTCGGGACTACCATGCTGAGTGGTGTGTTCAACATTAGTCTAGATGCGCTGTGAAGATGTGTTTTGGCTGTGATGAACATTCAAATCAGCTGATTTTAAGAAAAGCTCATTCCCTTCCAGACATGCCTACGTTCTCATCTAAGCAAGATCTTCAGAAGCAAACACTGAGATCCTCTGAAGTAAAAAGAATTTTGTCTTCAGACTACATGGAAAATCTGAGTTTCCTGCCTTTGTACTCAAGGCCACATCAATCTTGTAATTCTGCAATGGTCTCCTCCAATGGAGCATAATATGGAGATGTTCTCAAACACTGCAAAATTGCATAACATAAAATATTTGATTGAGCTTAAAAAATATTACATTGCAGACATACGGTATAACATAAGGT
Organism: Solenodon paradoxus; assembly: GCA_004363575.1. Taxonomy (NCBI): domain Eukaryota; kingdom Metazoa; phylum Chordata; class Mammalia; order Eulipotyphla; family Solenodontidae; genus Solenodon; species Solenodon paradoxus. The sequence goes on from RJWH01002831.1 coordinate 174,026, forward strand.
ATATACACAGGGAAAATATAAAGTCTTTCTTTTTATTTATTGTTTTTTAATTTTTGTTCATCCGAGCGATATTAGCGACTCATGTATTACTGTCATTTTTGCTTTTTAAAGGACAGCTGTGGTGGGAATGAGGGTGAGTAGTCAGAGCCAGAATAAGAGAAAGAGAAGGAAGAACATTTTAATTTCATTTTCCTTTAGAGGCTCATCTTGGCTAGTCTTCCTGCCTCAAGTTACAAACCTGGGTCCTTGTGATGGATGTGGACTGTGCTAGTGATAATTGGCAATAATTAGTAAACCCAGGGCAACCTTTCATTGACATTTCATAATTAATTGTCATTATCATTTTGTTTAGGCCTTCTAATTATATTTTCCTTTATTGCATGTCAATATTTCTTTCCATCCTGCACTCTATTCCATTATTTTTCCTACTTTGCCAATATAAATTTTCCTTAAAAATGCTCCAAATAACCAATGTATTCTGTAGGAATGTAATGTTTTCCTACATAGATTTCTTATGCTCTTTTGCATCATCATTTATATTGTTGAAACTGATTTATCTTGTTTGTAATATATCTGAATTGTGTCTTTTTAACTATTAACTGTGTTCAATAAGACATAACTAATTTCTTGGACCTATTTTTTTTCTGGAAGATATTTTGTTTGTAGCATCAGTTATCACAGACAAAATTATAAAAGAGGGGCCAATGAAAATTCTTGCTAAAGTATTGAAAAATATTTGTTTTGTATTCATATCACTTATCTTCTGTGAATGTGTCCACCTAGTTACAGCCGAAGCTACATCCACATTTACACCTACACATATAACCACACTGAATAAACTACTTTATTTTTTGGTTATTGCAGATTGGCAAATGCGTCCTTGTCCTTATATCAATAAATACATGTAGTTTCCTGACTCTTCACATAACTGACAGTGACCAAGTTATTATGCTCACTTGTTAATTAAATTATTATGTGTGTTTCTATTATTGACTTTTCTCCATGGTTTTGGCTTGATTCTGACATGTTTCATAACTAAATAACCACTTCATCTCAATGTTACTGAATATAATAGGCACATCAATAAAATGTAAAGTTGCATAAATGTTGACCTTGTATGTACGTGAAAAAAAAAACTTTCAAAATATTGAACATGCCCTCACTCTATAGTTTCATAGTGTCTATGCAGTACTTACATTCTATATATTTTGCCCCTCTATTTCCCTAGAAACGTTTGATTTGGCTTCATAAGTTTTCTGAAGTTTATAACTCCATGAAATTACAAAATAAGAGCAGAGAGTTTCTCTGTCTCAGTCATTTTCGCCTTTTGGTGACACAAAGATTACATTATCAAAATATGAAATTAACATTGGTGTAAACTACTGACATGTTCCAATTTCATTAATTTTGTGCGCACTCATTTGCATGTATTCATTTATGTACCCCTACAAGTCAACATATGGTTTGTGAGTTTATCAGACAAAGTCCTTTTGCTAGACAGCCATGCCCCTTCCCTGCCCTCATCCCATATTTTTAACTACTGTCAACCACGGAGAGATTTCCCATGACTATTGTTTCATATTATTTATAATTTTTTAAAGAAAATACCATTTTCAGCCATTTGTAATAAGTGGTTTTCACCTAACATAATTCTTGTGAGGTCTATATGGTTGTATATATGTGCCAGTTGTTGGTTCTTTTATCAGTTTTCAGTAGTGATCATGTTTTAGTTATAATACTTCATTTTGCCATTCACTAACTGAAAACTATTTAGTTTTTTTTTTTAGTTTCCATACGTTACAAATAAAGTTAAGCAAACATTTTCATAAAGGTAATGTAATACAGATTTCATTTCCCTCTTGTGGAATAGTGTGATCAATAGGTTGTTTTAATACAGATTTACTTCATTCACGTGCTTTCTTTCAAATATTGTGGATTTGATGTCACACAAATCCACTTCATTACTATAGATGTTTTCAGTATTTTTGTCTAAGCATAGTTTTAATTAAAAAAAAAATGATTAGTTTGTTGTGTAATTATTAATTTAATTTCATGTGTGTTGAGCAAATGTGCAAATTTTTTTTTCTTTTAATACAATCCCAGGTATCTTCTGCATTTCAACTTTAGGTACAGCTATCTATACAAATTTAATTTATTTTTTGCCCTCCATGTCTTCACTTACCTTTTTGAAAATATGATATATATTCATAATAACCATTTTTATTTTTATTCTTTATTTCAAACATGAATAACTTGGCCAATTTTGATTGGTGTTTTATTCCATGTATTATATCATGTTGTCCTGCTTCTTTGTATGCCTAAGAAATGTAAAATGTTTCCTATACATTCTGCTGAATAATTTTGCATTGTAAAAAAACTCCTTAAATCAGTTCCAGGATACAGCTCTTAAGACATAATTTCTGTTTTTCAGATAATTCCATTAATATTTCTTAGATATGTCCACAGTAGTGTCTCAATTTAGGGCTAATTTTCTCCTTTGCTGGAGTCTGACCTTCTTGAATATTATACCTAAAGTCCCATGAATTGTGCGTCTGCCTACTTTCTATGTAACAAATTAGTCACTCTATTCTTTTTAAAAAATCATAAATCTTTCTGTCCTTAATATTCAAATTCTACATAAATAAATATTATTTCAATTATCTTAAAAATCCATAAAAAAATGAATCACTTATTCTCTGCCTGTTCCTCCTCTGCCTTAAACGTGCCTCCAATCCTAAATATTTCATAACTAAAATTGCACAGAATTTTCTAAATCTTATTTATCATTTGTGAATCAATAACCTGTCAATGTACTCAAGTATCTTTTATAACGTAGAGCAACATTTTATGAAATTATCAGGCAGATTTTTTTCAAACACAGGTGATTTGAAGAAGGTTTAAAATTTTGGTTTACATATTAATTTGTTTAAAGTTGTTTGTTATTGTACTTCTAGGCTGCTGTGACCTTGCTGAAGCCATAGGCTTATTGTAGCTTATTTTTTGTGTGTGTGCACATTATTTAGATTTTTCTATTCAATACCATGCCAGTAGCAAAAAGAAACATACTGTTTCCATTTACGGCTATGACAAATAAGGGGGATACAGACATTGCATTTAACATTTATATTGACATGGTCTTTCACTTCTATTGAAAAATGCGTGTGGACTATAAATGTTTAAATATTGTTATATTGATGTTTACTTTTTAAAAAACGAACATTTAAAACAAATGATTTTTATGATATTTATACTATATCAACTTACTAACAAAAATATCTGAAAGTTTCAGTTCCTGCACATACTCATTAATTAGATATTCTGCTATACATTGTTTGCAAAATAGAAGGTTTCTATTAAGCTTATGGAGATATAACTGACAGATTACATTGCCTACGTTTTAGGTGCACAATGAAATGACTTAGGGTATTTGTATATTCTGAGATGACTACCCTGATTGGGCTAACTAACAGCATCACAGTCTCACACCAGAACGTAATTTCTTTCATGGCTGTAAGAACATTTAAGATCCACTCACTCGGCATCTTTCTGTGAACAGTGCAGCACTGCTGACAACAGAGATGATGCTTGATGTGTTCACTTCATTGATTAACATTGAAGGAGCTTATACTATGTTCTCCTGTGCTATTTGTTGACACAATTTTCTGAAGTTTTGCTTATTTTAAGTTTCACATGGAATTTGAGATCTTTGTCTATATTATAGAATCAAACTATAAGAGATATTTGACTTTTATTTACAGTACACAGAATATATCTTGGTTTTATACCATGTGTTCCTATAGAATTTTTATACCTAAAAGAGTTTTTTTTTAATTGAATCTATGAGCCAGTTTTGATGAATCTGTTTGTAGATTAAAGAGACATGTTCATTCTTTTCATGTATATACCCAATTATTGCAAGATAATTTGCTGAAATCTCTAAATTTCTCCATTGAATTGGATTTGTAACGCTACTGCTGTGGAAATGGAGTCATTCATTTATGTATGATTTTATTTCTAAATTATCAATATCAGCGTGAATTTGTTAATTTTTCTTATTGTTCACAGTTTTACTAACTGAATCATAGTGTGTTCATAAATGTTACTTTGGAATGAATATAGGAATTAATAGTATATAATTAGTTTGTAATATGATTTATTTCTTCTTTTGTTTCTCTAGCTCTCTGTACTTTTTCTATATGTTCTCAGTTCCTCATTTTTGACTTGATTTTGTTTGGAACTGCAATGAAACATTTGAGAAAGGTATCTTAAGAATATCAATATTCTGGCATGCCCTGATGAAGTAGTGACTGAGCACAGTCCACATATATCCAAATGTACTGGGTTTGCCTCCTGGTGCAGGTGGAAACCAACAAGATATTCAAGTAAATAAAATAAATAAAGGTTTCTTCCTCTTCTTTCCTCCTGCCTGCCTGTTGCCTGTCTCTGGTCTTGTGTGTGTGTGTGTGTGTGTGTGTGTGTGCGCGCTTCTGCATATACTTATATAAATACATAATGACACATTTCTCAAGTTTGGTATATCATTAATTTTTTAGGCTTTTTAGTTTCTTTCACTAGTGTTTCCTAATTTTTACAGTATGTTGTTCCATAAAGTTTTCCAGATTTGTCCTTAAGTTTTGTCTACTTAGGAAGCAAATACCTTGGGGTTTATGCGAACTGCACCAAACCACCCTTCCTCACTGCTGTGCCCTCTGTGTTGGTCTTTGAACTTAAAACTGTGCTTAATTTATTTTTTATTTCACTAAGATTTTACAAATTCAATTAGATTTTCTATATGCATAGCATCTCACTCATTCTTACGTTCACAATATGAATGCTTCTACATTTTTCTTCATCCTTTAGAGTCGCCACAACCATCTAATCAATTATGGAGTAAAACTGAAAAAACAATCTCCTTTTTTTGCTCCTGATAATGTCAGTAGAACTGGAGATATATATGTGTATATATATATATATATATATATACACATATATATGTATATATAGCCTTTTAATTTATTATTGCTTTATTTTCCATATATTATATTATTTACAGATAGATTTCACACCTCAGTCAATAGTCTTGTCACTCCACACCCACCACTAGAGTCCAGTACAAGTCACCATTATCATTTTCACTCCTTCAAAAAGAGGCTTCTTTTCATTTCCCAAAAAGCTCCCTCCTGAAAGTACATTCATGTATTGCAGTCCTGAGAATAATGATTTTTTGTGAGCTCATTCATTGTACTTTTTCATACTGCATATAAGTGAAGCCATTCCATATTTTTATTTTGCTTTCTGACTGTTTTCTCAGGGTATATTCACCATAAGGTCCATCCAGGTTGTGGCAAAAGGCACACTTTGTTTTCTGATTGCACGTAGAATTCTACTGATTACCATTCCATTCTCACGTCTGTAGTCATCTATTGAGGGACATTTAGGTTGCTTCCATGCTTGACTTCTGTAAATTGTGATGTCATGAATATAGGGGTGCAGATATGTTTTAATAGTTTACTGATATATTTTTCACATATTTCCAAGTAGTTAAATTGCTGGATCAAATGGGAGCTCCATTTTTATTTCTGAAGCATCTGCTAGTGTTTTCATAAAGATTCCACTTAATGATATCAACAGTGTAAGTGAATTCATGTTCTCCTCACCCTTGCAAATCTAGTTCATTCTTCCCTTTTCTAAAGTATCAGCCCCTCAAAAAAAGTCAACACACACTATCATCAGTGAGTATCTCTCATATTCGAAAATAAATAAATTGAAAATGAATTTTAAACAATAATTGCTTGTATTTTTTTGAAATTAAATGCATCAGTATTTCTCAGAAGCATGCTTTGAGGAATAAAGATGAAAGTAATAAAAATGATTGGCAGCATCTACAAGAGATTTCAACAAACATTTAAATTGATATGTCTATTAATGTAGAAAAATATGTATTAAATTTGATGCAGTGTCAATCTGGGTTGCTAAATTATAAAATAGACCAAGCTAACAGAATCTTTAGGGTTCATCTGTGAAAACAATGCCAGTGACAAGAAAGGTCTGGAAAACAAGTTCCCCATGCAAAATGGGGACATAAAAAAATTCAGATGTCCATCTTAGAATAATTGCAGTATGAAGAGCTTCCATTTTTATTTAACAAATGTTAAAGATTAGAAAGCTAACAGAATGTGCTTACACAAAATACACACAAATGCACAAACTTACCATAAACACTGGAATGTTTATTTGAAAGTATACAAGTCATTTCAAGGCCCTTCTTGATGGAACATTCACTAACATCGCACAGCATAACACCACTGGCATAACATGATGGGTTTTAGTCCCCTTATTCAATAGACTATATTAAAAGGCACTGGATGAATATGCTAATAGTTCCTCTATTCTCCTCATATACAACAAGTATTTTCATTGCATTTTTAAGTTATGTATTTGTAGCACATAAAACAGTTAATAGAACAAATGATACTTTCTAAACATATGATAAAATATTTATACTGTCTTTACCCTAGAAGAAACACACACTAAAGAAGATCAACATATTAATTCTTTAGAATCATATTGACATTGAATTTTAAGAAAATAAATTGTACAGGTTTTTCCATATCCTTTGTACTGCATATTTCACATCTTTATTCCTCAAGCTATAGATCAAGGGATTCAGCATAGGGATAATGAGGGTATAAAATACAGATGCCATTTTATCAGTGTCAAAGGAATGACTGGACTTGGGCTGCACGTACATAAATATCAAAGTCCCATAGAAAACTATGACTACTGTGAGGTGGGAACCACAGGTGGAAAAAGCCTTGCGCCTCCCCTCTGCTGAGTGCATCCTGAGAATGGCTACAAGAATGAACAGGTAAGAAACAAGAACCATCAGCAGGGTGAACATCAGATCAAAAGCAGAGAACATCATCATCAAGAATTCAATTTCATGAGTATCAGCACAGAGCAAAGACAACAAAGGGATACTTTCACAGTAGAAATGATTGATGACATTATAGGCACAGAAGGATAATTTAAACAGCTTTATGGTGATTAACAGAGACACAAAGGCACTGTAGAGATAGGGGATGACCACCAGCACCAGACATACCCTCTGGGACATGATGACTGTGTAGAGCAGAGGGTTACATATGGCCACATAGCGGTCATAGGACATTGTTGACAGAATAAAAAGCTCATTAATCATAAACATGATGAAGACGGCTGACTGGATGGCACACAAATAAAAGGAGATTGTATTTTGTTCCACCAGAAAGTTTACTAACATTTTGGGTCCCACTGCTGTTGAATAACCAAGGTCAGAGTAAGCCAGGTGTCTCAGAAAGAAGTACATGGGTGTTTGTAGCCTGGATTCCACCTTGGTGAGGACGATCATGCCCAAGTTGCCCACCAATGAGACCAGGTAGATGGTGAGGAAAACCACAAACAATGGAGCCTGCAACTCGGGGCGGTCAGTGATCCCCAGGAGGATGAATTCGTTGAGCTCTGTGAGGTTGTTTTTTTCCATTCAGGTTATCAGATAATCTACTCTTAAGAGAGATATCAATATGATTATCAAATTTATTGTAGTAGATATGAAGGTGTTATTTTAGTAAACCAAGCTAGTAAGTGAAAATACATGCAAATTTTCAGTCTCTATTAAGCTATTCACGCCCTGCTAAATAAACAGACAAATTTATGAATAAAAACTGACCTAGACATGGATATGACCCTATATTATTCAGTTTTTATCCACTGGAAACATATTGCTACTTTAGAAATTTAATAATATATTGCTGCATTTTGACTGTCACATCAGAAACATGGTTCTAAATATCTACACATTAGAGTCTAGTGAATTACTAATACCCTACTCTTGTTGGGTCCTCCTTCACAAAAAGTTATAGAGCGTCCAAGCAAAAGGAACAAGATCCACAAATGCTGATCTATCTGTCTGGTAGGCTGGTTGGTTGGCTCTCTGTCAGCTATAGAAATAGACGATACTGTTGTTCCCTGGCAGCATTGTGTTCATGTGCTCCACCTCTGACTGGTGCAGTCCACATACATCACAAGGACTCGGGTTGGCTCCTGAGCTGGGGGTCACCAGAAAAACATGATGAGCATCTAAACAAAATAAATCAAGTGCTTCCTCCTCCTCCTCTCTCATCCTGCTGCCTACTCACCTTCATTCCTGTCTGCACCTTTCCTTTATAATAGTAGATAATACAGATATAGGTAGCGATACATCTTGATATAGAAAGTAAAAATGAAAAACAGTCATTGATACAAACTTTGATTGTTAATTAGAGGTTATTGTTAAAATCCTATCTGCATTTTACATAATGGCAACTTCTTACTTATTTTTACAAAGTCATAATAAAACAATAAAACACAGTACTAGTTAATGCCAAATATAAATTAAAAATACAATTCCAATTACTTTTGGAAAAGTTTATGTCTTTACATTAAATGCATATCTGTGAAGCTATTCAAACCTAAAGTAGGTACAGAAAGAAACCATTAACACACTTCACCAATATTGGACAGAAGTGTAAAAGTAAGGAGACTTTTATAAATAAAATGAGACTCTCTATCATTGTATGGGAAATCCTGCCATGAAATAGAAATCAGTTAATATAGTCTCTGTTATACCTAAGTTTCTGGTATATACATAGTGGATCTTTTCACAAATGCTGTAAGCTATTCTAATCTCTTCTCGCACGTCAGCAAAATAAACTATTTATTGCAAGTTTAATGGTAAAATAAATTAAAAGAAAATGACAATGTGTTTATCATCCTGGAAATTTCCTTCACACATCAAGCAGATAGGATTTGTGTCTGTTTGTTGTTAATTATTGATTTATACTGCTTGAAAAAGATCATCATTATGTAGTACATGCTAATTACTCTCAGTGGTATGGTGAGTAGGTGAAATGGGTGTTATGCATGTAACTGTCCCCAGTGCTACCCCACTACATCAGGATTCAGCCCGACTAGACCAGCAATGTGTTCTTCCTGGAAAATTAATATTATATTTTATTTAAATATATATTATATTTGCATAAAACCAGCTGTAATTTTTCCTCCTCAAATGCATTTTAATTTTGTCTCACATAGACAAAATATTTTTAACATGTACGTCTTATTCTGTCCTGGAGGAAGCTAAGTGAGTTAGAGAAAATGAACAAAATAGGAGACAGTCTACTGAAATCAGTTATGCATAGTGGTTTCCCTGTAGATTCTCTTTAGATAAACTGATTGCCTAATTGAAAAAAAAAATGCTTAAACAAGTCATCTGCACATCAACATCGATAATATAAATTATACAAGTATATAAATGGTATTGACACTGTATTTCTATATGAAATCTGACATGTTATTTTAAGTCCATCTGCACATTAAGGCAACATAGAATCTACTATACCCTCTTGTAACATTTAATCTGAACATATCTAAAAATAATGAAATAAATATGACTATTACCATAAACACCAAATTTAAGAAAAAATAGAGAAAATAAAGATGGAAAGTGAAGTGATAAAGTTCATACTTTTAAAAGCATAGGTATCAATGCATCATTACAAATAAGAAAATAGGCATACTCTGAGGGAGTAGCATTTGGGCAGAGTCCACATACATCTCAAGATCCCAGTTTCTTTTCCTCCATCCAGGGAACAATCAAAATGAACAACAAAAACAAGACAAAACGCTTCTACCTCCTCTGGCTCCTTGACTCCCTTCCTCTGTGGATTCATTCCTTCCAGGATCATTCCTTTAATAAATATATTTAAAAATAGATATATAAATATATTTAAAAAATTAAAAAATCCAATTTATACTATAACAGGGGGACTAGCAGGTTAAGGAGTGTGAGTGGGTTCTAGAAGGCAATTGAAAAACAGTTAATTTCAACATTAAATTGTCATGGAGTTTTTAAGAAACCCAATCTTACAGAAAATTTTACTTGTATCACACCCTGCCCATATAGCTCTATCTCTTTTATGTCAGAAATGCTTATTTACTTTTAGGGAAAATACTTTAATTCCATGGAAATCACAGAAGGATAAGTCTTATTTCAGCATAATGCTGAAAACTAATGATGAAATAATTAAGTATTGCTTTCATGTAAGACAAAGGAGACAAAAAGGCCTTTCCTAGTGCTTTATCCTTCTAATGAAAGCAGCCTAAAAGTTTTTCATAGTTTACTTTTTATGATGCTCATCAGATTATTATTTTTTTCAAATCTATTCTATGAGAAAATGATAAGTGCTTTCTGTCAGATGGCTCCAGAGAGTGAACACAATGCATCAACCCTTAAACTGGGTATTAATAGCCTTCTATTCTCCAAACTTTGTACCCACATCTGACTTTCATAAGAAAATACCTTTTTTTGCTCCTCTCTGCATAAGGAAAATTCTCATTTATACATGAATTAAATATATATAATCTCATTATTTTTAAAGGGAACAGAAAAGACCTAGGCACTAAATGAAGTAAAAGTTGGAAGGACATCCAACTGGCCACTGAATACCTCTGGATTTGTAAAGGTGCTATAAATTACCTTTATCTCTCCTAAATTAAGATTTATTCACTCTCTAATTTAAGGTGTTTTTCATGATTGTACTTATACAGAAGCATAAATCTTACAAAGGCCAATAGGCCTAATATTTAAAAGGAAATTTTTGGCGTTTATGAAATCAATGGAAATTTGAACCTGAAGAGGAGGTAGAGCAGTTCTAGGATGCTGGTGCACTATCCCTGGGGGGACAGAACACAGAAGGGGGTCTGACATCCTGGACTTTTTCACAGAACAGGATGATTATCATGCAAATGCCATCCTACCTTCTTAGCAGTAATAAAGATGAGATGACATTACCATCCTGCTCACCTGAAGTGAAAGCTCTGTCTCAGCTCCCCCATGTGCTTCCTGACATGGTACAGTGAGAACAATTTATGAAATCTCTTCACCCCTGGAGACTCTCCCTGAGGGGATGCCAGACAATTTCTTGAATGTCCCTGAAGCATTCTAATAAAGTTCAACGGGTGCAAACAGGGAGTGTTTATTAAAAGTCAAGAACAGTTTATTTTCAACAGCAAGTGATTTTAATTTATTTATTTTCGGTGTATGGCATCCTTAGCTTTGACTCTTAGTTAGCTCCCCTCTTTCTCACTTGGATCGCTCATCTTGTGTGTCCTTGTCTGGACTACCATGCTGAGTGGTCTGTTCATCATTAGTCTAGATGTGCTGTTTTTTTTGCTGTGTTTTGTTTTGTGTTTTGACTGTGATGAACATTCAAATCAGCTGATTTTAAGAAAAGCTCATTCCCTTCCAGACATGCCTGCATTCTCATCTAAGCAAGATCTTCAGGAGCAAACACTGAGATCCTCTGAAGTAAAAAGAATTCTGTTTTCAGACTACATGGAAAATCTGAGTTTCCTGCCTTTGTACTCAAGACCACAACATCAATCTTATAATTCTGCAATGGTCTCCTCTAATGGATGATACAATGGAAATTTACTCAAACACTGCAAATTTGCATAATATAAACTATTTGTAGAACTAAAATAATATTACATTACACACATAAGTTGAATCAAGAGGTATAAACAATGAAAAACATAAGGCCTTTCTTTTTATTATTGTCATTTTAATTTTTGGTCATCAAGAGCCTTATTAGCAACTCCTATTTATCATTGTCATTTTTGTTTAAGCACAGCTGTGGTGGGAATGAAGATGAGTAGGCAGACCCAAAATAAGAGACAGAGAGAAGGAAGAAGCATTTTAATTTCACTTTCATTTAGAGGTTCATCTTGTCTATTCTTCCTGCCCCAAGTCACAAACCTGGGTCCTTGATAAGTGCCAATAATTAGTAAACCCAGGGCAACCTTTCATTGACATTTCATAGTGAATGCCATTCTCCTTTGCTTAGGCCTTCTAATTATATTTGCCTTTGCTACATGTCAATATGTCTTTTCATCCTGAACAGTATTCCACTATTTTTCCTACTTCACCAATATCTACTTTACTTAAAAATACTCCAAATAGCCAATATATTTGTAGGAATGTAATGTTTTGCTTACATAAATTTTACTGTGCTCTTATGCATAATTTATATTGTTGAATTTGATTTATCTTTATTGGTTCTAATATATCTTAATTGGGTCTTTTTTATTATTAATCGTGTTCAATAAGATATAACAAATTTCTTGGACCTATTTTTTTTCTGGAAGATATTTTGTTTGTAGCATCAGTTATCACAGACAAAATTATAAAAGATGGTCTAATGAATATTCTTGAAAAAAATTGCCTTGTTAAAGTATTGAAAAATATTTTTTTATATTGCTATCACGTATCTTCTGTGAATGTGTCCACCTAGTTACAGCTGAAGCTACAACCACATTTACACCTACACATATAACCACACTGAATAAACTACTTTATTTTTGGATATTGCAGATTGGTTGTAGAAATGTGTCCCTGTAACTAAATGTAGTTTCCTGAATCATCACAAAACTGAAAGTGACTAAGTTTTGCGCTCACTTGTTAATTGAATTATTTTAAGATGTGTGTTTCTATTATTGACCTTTCTCCATGGTTTTGGCTTGTTTCTTGGCATGTTTCATAACTAAATAAACCAGTTCATCTCAATGTTATCAAACATAATTGGCACATCAATAAAATGTAAAGTTGCATAAATGTTAACATTGTATGTATCTGAAAAACAGAAGTTTCCAAATATTGAACATGCCCTCACTCTAGTTTCATAGTGTCTATGCAATACTTACATTTTATACTTTTTGCCCCTTTATTTCCCTAGAAACATTTGATTTGGCTATGTGAGTTTTCTGAAGTTTATAATTTCATGAAATTACAAATAAGAGCAGAGACTGTCTCTGTCTCAGTCATTTTCCCCTTTTGGTGAGAAGTTACAAAGACTACATTATCAAAATATGAAATTGACATTGGTGTAAACTACTGTCATTGTTCCACTTTCATTAATTTTGTGTGCACTCATTTGTATGTATTTAGTTGTACTTTTTCACATGTGTTCATTACGTACCCACTACAAGTCAACATATAGTTTGTGAGTCCATCAAAGTTCTTTTCCTAGACAGCCAAGCCCCTTCCCTGCCCTCATTCCCATGTTCTTAACTACTGTCTACCACTTATGCATTTTCCATGACTACTGTTTCATATTATGAAGAAATTTTTAGTGAAAACACCATTTTTAGCCATATGTAATAAGTGATTTTCACCTAACATAATTCTTGTGAGGTCTGTCTGGGGATATATATGTGCCAGTTTTTGGTTCTTTTGTCAGTTTTTGTCAGTAATCATGTTTTAGTGATACATTTCATTTTTGCCATTACTCACTGAAAACTATTTAGTTCTTTTTCAGTTTCCATACATTACAAATAAAGGTCTGCAAACACTTTCATAAAGGTGATATAATACAGATTTGATTTCCCTTTTGTGAGTGTTCAATAGTGTGATCAATAGGTTGTTTTAATACAGATTTAGTTCATTCAAATGTTTTCTTTCAAATATTGTGGTTTTGATGTCAGCAAATAAACTTCATTAGCCATGGATATTATCAATATTTTTGTGTAAGCATAAAAAAGTTTTAATTTTTTAAATTTTCTATTAGTTTGCTATGTAATCATCAATTATTTTCATGAGTGTTGAGCAAAGATATCAATGTTGTTTTTTTTAATACAATCCCAGGTATCTTCCATCTTCCAACTTTAGGGACAGATATCTATACAAATTTAATCTTTTTATTGCCCTCCATGCCTTCATTTACCATATTGAAAATATGATATACATTTGTAATAACCATTATTATTTTTAATCTCAATTTCAAACACATACAGCTTGGTCAGTTTTGATTATTCCATTTATTATGCATCATGTTTCCTTCTAAATGGCTAAAGAAAACAAACAAACATACAAAGAGGTTACATGTAGGGAATATGTAGGAGTGTTTACTCACCTCAGATGGAAGGTGAACATAGGTTAATATCTGAAGTATGAACAGGAATTAGCTGACTGTTAGTGGTAGATAGTGATGTGAAAATTGTGAATATTATTTTTGTTTCTATGATATCACATTGATTTCTTGACAAATCCATAGAGGCAACAGTACAAGTCTAAAACGTTGTCAGGTATAGTTTACATTGGCTAACACATAATTTACTGTTAGTATATCCTGCAGAGGATTTTAAATAGAACATTGGCACATATTTCACAGTTTCTAGCAAGAGCACTTTTTACTTCTTTATTCCTCATTGTAGATCATGGGATTCAGCATGGGTATACGAAAGTGTAAAATAAAGAGGTCATTCTATCACCATCAAACAAATCACTGGTTTGGATCTGCATATACCTAAAGAGTATATTCTTGAAAAAAATTGCCTTGTTAAAGTATTGAAAAATATTTTTTTTATATTGCTATCATGTATCTTCTGTGAATGTGTCCACCTAGTTATGATATACTAGTCATATTCCATTATGAATATGACTATTACTGTCAAGTGGGATCCACTGCCTTCTACACAGTTCATCCTGAGAATGGTGAGCAGAATCAGGAAATAGGACACAAAGACCATCAGAAGAGATGAAACCAAATTAAACACCAAATTAACCAACTAAACCTACATATATATGCACAACTGTACACACATAGAAGTGAACTCCATTGATAAGACACAATAATATAGTTAACCTTATTAAATATTCCAAAATGTATTGATGCACTCTTCGAACAGTAAGTATAAGAGACAACCTGGATAGTCATATTTATGACAGAAGCCAGAATTATATGTTCACTTGTTTATTGGTATTATTGTGAAATACATATTTCTGTTTGACCTTTGGCCCTGTTTTATTTGTATCTCAACATATTTAGTAATTCGATAAAGTCACTCATCTAGGTATCATTACATAAATACATTACACATAAAAGTCTAAAATTTGGTAAGATTCTATTCTACTAATTAATGTGTCCATATTTTACCATAATGCATAGTCTTAATTAGTATAACTATATTTTGAACATTTTCATGGATTGGCATATTTTCTTCCTTGTGTTTCTGTATTTCAAAATGCATTTTAGCTATAAAACACATCTTTGGCTTTCTATAAATTTAGTTATTAACTCATCTAGCTTTACAAATCTTTTGCTGGGATCCCATTCAATTTGTACTAAACAATAAATCAGTTTGAGAGAAAGAGCTCTCTTCACTATAGTTGCTCTTCCAGTCTGTGTGTTCCATACACCTGTCAATATACTCAAGTATCTTTTATAACTTTGATCAACATTTTATGAAATCAGCAGGCAGATTTTATTCAACACATAGGTGATTTGAAGAAGGTTTTAAATTTTGGTTTACAAAATAATTTGTTTGAAGATTTTTGTTATTGTACTTCTTGGCTGCTGGGACCTTGCTGAAACCATAGGTTTATTCCAGTTTTTGTATGTTGTGTGTAAACATTCTTTACATTTTTCTCCTCAATACCATGTCATTAGCAAAAACAAACACATTGTTTCCATTTATGACTATGACAAATATCGGGCTACAGACATTGCATTTAACAATTATAATGACATGGGCTTTTAGTTCTATTGACTAATGCATGGGGCTTATAAATGTCTAACTATTGTTATATTGATGTTTAATTTTTAAAATACTACATTTGAAACAAATGTTTTTTATGATATTTATACCATAATACCTTTCTGTCAACAATATCTGAAAGTTTCAGTTCCCGCACTTACTCAATAATTACATGTTCTGCTATACATTGCTTACAAAATAGAGGGTTTCTCTTAAGCTTTACAGAGATATAAATGACAGATTACATTGCATGTGTTTTAGGTTCACAAGGAAATGACGTGGTTTTTATTTGTATATTGTGAGATGACAACCCTGATTGGGCTAATTAATAGAATTATGAACTCAAATAAGAATTTAATTTTTGTCATGGCTGTGAGAACTTTAAGATGTACTCACTTAGCATCTTTCTGTAAACAGTACAGCATTGCTGACATTAGGCACGATGCTTGAGTTTTCACACTTAATGTGTTCATTTCATTAATGAACACAGAAGGTGCTTATATGACGTTCTCCTGTGCTGAGATGATTTTCTAAAGTTTTGCTTATTTTAAGAGTCTCATTTAAATTCGTTCAATATGAGGTCTTTGTATATATTATGGAATCAACCTATATAAGATATTTGACTTCTGTTTACTGTACACAGAAGGTGTCCTGATTTTATACCATCTTCCTCTAGAATTTTTATACCTAAAAGAGTTTTTATTAAATTGAATCTATGAGCCTATTTTTTGTGAATCTATATGTAGATTAGGGAGAAATGTTCATTCTTTTCATGTGTATATATCCAGTTATTGCAAGATCGTTTGTTGAAAACTCTAAATTTCTCCATTGAATTGGATTTGTAATGTGATTTCTGTGGAAATCGAGTCATTCATTTATGTATGAGTCTATTTCTGGATTATCAATATTATTCAGTGAGTTTGTTAATTTTTCTTATTGTTCACAGTTTTACTAATTGAATCATACTGTCTTCATAAATGTTACTTTGGAAGGTTATAAAAATTGAATAGTATATAATTAGTGTTTGTAGTACGATTTATATCTTCTTCTGTTTCTCTTGCTTTCTGTACTATTTTATATATTTTCTGTCTTCTTGCTTTGATTGGATTTTGATTGGAACTGCACTGAAACATTTGAGAAAATATGCCTTAAGAAATTAAATATTTTGGCATGCCCTGGTGAAGCAGTGAATGACTACAGTTCACATGTATCCCAATGTCCTGGGTTTGCAACTGGGGCCACTAGAAACCAACAAGATACTCAACTAAATAAAATAAGCAAAGTCTTCTTCCTCCTCTTTCCTCCTGCCTACCTGTGTCCTCTTCTGCTCTTGTCTCTTGTGTGTGTGTGTGTGTGTGTGTGTGTGTGTGTGTGTGTGAGTGTGTGTATGTTTCTGCATATATATATATATGTATATACATATATGCAAACATATACTTATTCACACATTTCTCAAGTTTGGTATATCACCAATGTATTTAGTTTTAGTTTCTTTCACTAGTGTTTCCTAATTTTACAATATGTTATTCCATAAAGTTTTCAGAGTTGTATTTAGTTTTGTAGACAGAGAAAGCAAAAACCTTGGGGTTTATGTGAACTGCACCACACCACCCTTCCACACTGCTGTGCCCTATGTGTTGGTCTTTGAATTTAAAACTGTACTTAATTTATTTTTTATTTTACTAAGATTTTACAGATTCAATTGGATTTTCTATATGCACAGCATCTCATTCATTCTTACGTTCACAATATGAATGCTTTTGACATTTTTCTTTATCCTTTAGAGTTGCCACAACCATCTAATCAGTAATGGAATAGAATTGGGAAGACCAATTGTCTTTGTTCTCTCCTGATGATCTTAGTGGAACTGGAGCTATGTATATATGTATATATACACATAATACATAAATACATATTTCCTTTTTATTATTGTTTTATTTTCAATATACTATACTATTTATAGAATGATTTCACACCTCAATCACCAAGAATGTCACACCACACCCACCACAAGAATCCAGTAGGAGTCACCATTAGCATTTTCACTACTTAAATCAAGCTTCATTCTTTTTCCCAAAAAGATCCCTCTGGAAGCTACATTCTTGTATTACAGTCCTGAGAATATTGATTTTTTGAGCTCATTCATTGCACTTCTTTACATTGCATTTAAGTGAAATAATTCCATATTTTTGCTTTTCTTTCTGCCAGTTTTCACAAGGCATATTAACCACAAGATACACCCACGTTGTGCAATAGCTACACTTCCTTATCTGACAGCATAGTAGAATCCCATTGAGTACCATTCCACATCTCAATAATCTGGTCATCTGTTGAGGGTCATTTAGGTTGTTTCCATGTTTGATTTCTGTAAATTGTGATGTTATGATATAGAGGTGCAGATATATTTTTACTAGTTTAGAGTTGTATTTTTCACATGTTTCCAAGGAGTTTGATTGTTGGATCAGACGGAGCTCTATTTTTATTTTTGAGGTATCTGCCTAGTTTTTCATAAAGGTTGCACTTAATAATATCAACAGTGTAAGTGAATTCATGTTCTACATACCCTTGCAAACACTAGTTCAGTCTTCCCTTTTTTAAAAATAAGCCCCGTGAAAAGAGGCAACAAACTTCTATCATCAGTGAGTATTTCCCATACGCACAAATAAATAATTTGAACATGACTTTTAATTATTTGCATTTTTGGAACCTAAATACATCAAAATTTTCTTAAAAACACGCATAGAGGAATAAAGATCAAGTTAGTAAAAATAATTGTAAGCTTCTCAAAAGATTTCAATATTATTTGAATCACCATATCTATTAATATAGAAAAATGCGTATGAAATTTGATGCCATGTCAATCGGGGTTGCTTGATTATGAAATATGCTTTGAAAACAGAATCTCTAGGGCTCATCTGTGAAAACAATGTCACTGTTGAGAAAGCTCTGGAAAGTAAGTTCCCCTATTCAATGTGGGGAATTAAAAAAAATTCAGTTGTCTATCAGAAAAATTGCACAATGAAGATATTGCAAATTTTTATCATAATACACTGTATTGATGATTATGAAGGCTAAAAGAAAGTACTTTACATAGAGCACACACAAATGCACAAACTCAACATAAATACTGGAAATTTATTGAAAGTATATGTCAATTCAACCCCGTTATTTATGAAACATTCACTTTTCACATATCAAATTTGCACGGTACATTACACTGGCGTCATAATGTGATGGACTTTAGTCCCCTTATCCAGTCAACCGTATTAAAAGATACTGAATTAATATGCTAATAGTTCCACTATTCCCCTCAGATGCAACATGAATTTTCATTCCATTTTTAAGTTAAGTATTTAATACACATAAAAGAGTTAATAGAACAAATGATATTTTTAAACATATGATGAATTATTTACACTGCCTTCACCCTCTGAAGAAATATACAAGGATGGAGTTCAATATATTAATTCTTAAGAGTGAAATAGACATTGAATTTTAAGAAAGGAAATGGCACAGGTTTTTCCATATCTTCTTTACCGCATATTTCACATCTTTATTCCTCAAGCTATAGATCAAGGGATTCAACAAAGGGATAATGAGGGTATAAAATATAGATGCCATTTTATCAGTGTCAAAGGAATGACTGGACTTGGGCTGCACGTACATAAATATCAAAGTCCCATAGAAAACTATGACCACTGTCAGGTGGGAACCACAGGTGGAAAAAGCCTTGCGCCTCCCCTCTGCTGAGTTCATCCTGAGAATGGCTACAAGAATGAGCAGGTAAGAAACAAGAACCACCAACAGGGTAAACATGAGATTAAAAGCAGAGAACATCATTATCAAGAATTCAATTTCGTGAGTATCTGCACAGAGCAAAGACAACAAAGGGATACTATCACAGTAAAAATGATTGATGACATTATAGGCACAGAAGGATAATTTAAAAAGCTTTATGGTGATTAACAGAGACACAAAGGCACTGTAGAGATAGGGGATGACCACCAGCACCAGACATACCCTCTGGGACATGATGACTGTGTAGAGCAGAGGGTTACAAATGGCCACATATCGGTCATAGGACATTGCTGACAAAATAAAAATTTCATTAATCATAAACATGTTGAAGATGGCTAACTGGATGGCACAGAAATGAAAGGAGATTATATTTTGCTCCACCAGAAAGTTTACTAACGTTTTGGGTCCCACTGCTGTTGAATAACCAATATCAGTGAAAGCCAGGTGTCTGAGAAAGTAGTACATAGGAGTTTGTAGCCTGGATTCCACCTTGGTGAGGACGATCATGCCCAAGTTGCCCACCAATGAGACCAGGTAGATGGTGAAGAAAACCACAAATAATGGAGCCTGCAACTCAGGGCGGTCTGTGATCCCCAGGAGGATGAATTCGTTGAGCACAGTGAGGTTGTGTTTTTCCATCCAGATTATCAGAAAATCTATTTTTAAGAGAGGCCAGTGTGATTAGCAAGTTTATTGTAATAAAGCATGAAGGTTTTGGTTAAGTAAACCAAGCTGGTATAGGTAAAGCACATCTAGTTTCTTATTCTGTTAAGCAATCTGCTCCCTGGTATTGAATACACAAATTTGTGAATGAAAACTGACATAGACATGGATACGGCCCTATATCAATTTGTCTTTATCCACTGGGAAAATACTTCCACCTAGGAATATTTAACAATATATTTCAGCCTTTTGACTGCCAAATGCTGATCTGTCTGTCTGGTAGGTTGGTTGGTTGGCTCTCTATCAGCTATAGAAATAGATGATGAGGTTGTTCCCCGGAATCGTTGTGTTCATGTGCTCCACCTCTGACTGGTGCAGTCCACATACATCCCAAGGACTCCGGTTGGCATCCAGAGGTGAGAGTCTGGGGGAACAATAACATGAACGTCTAAACAAAATAAATCAAATGCTTCCTCCTCCTTCTCTCTCACCCTGCTGCTTACTCACCTTCATTCCTGTCTGCACCTTTCCTTTAAAATAGTAGATAATACAGATACAGGTACTTACACATTTTGACATAGGAAGCAAACACGAAAAACAATCATTGATACAAACTGATTGTTAATTAGAGGTTATTGATAAAAATCCTAATTTTTTACATAACGACAACTTCTCAGTTTTACAAAGTCATAATAAAACAATACAGCAAAGCACTTGTTTTTGCAAAATACAAATTAAAAATAGAATTCCAATTCTGTATGGAAAACTTTATACAAGTCTCTACATTAAAACATATATCTGTGAAGTTGTCCAAACTTAAAGTTGGCACAGAAAGAAACCATTAATACACTTCACCAATATTGGAAAGAAATGTAAAAAAAAGGAGATTTTTATAAATAAAATTAGATTCTCTATCATTGTATGGGGAAGCCTGTCATGAAATAGAAATCAGTTAATGTAGTCTCTGTTATACCTACATTTCTGCTATATACAAAGTGGTACTTTGTGCAAATGCCGTAAGCTATTCTGATCTCACACACATCAGCAAAATAACTATTTATTTCAAGTCTACTGGTAAAATAAATGAAAAGAAAATGACAATGTGTTAATCATCCTGAAAATACCCTTCAAATATCAAGTAGGTAGGATTTGTGTGTGTACTAGTTGTTAATTATTGATTTAATATTATGTAACCTGAAAAGGATCATCATCATGTAGTGCATGCTAACTGCTCTCGGTGGTGTGGTGAGTAGGTGAAATGGTGTGTTATGCATGTAACTGTCCCCAGTGCTACCCCACTGCCTCATGACACAGCCCGACTAGACCAGCAATGTGTTCTTGCTTGAAAATGAATATTATATTTTATTTAAATATATGTTATATTTGCATAAAACCTGCCATAATTATTATTCTTCTAATGCATTTTAATTTTATCTGACATAGACAGGACATTTTTAACATGTAAGACATTCTGTCATGGCAGAAGCTAAGTGACTTAGGGAAAATGAGTAAATTAAGAGATGGTCCACCGAAATCAGTTTTGCATCATGAATGCCTTAGAATCTCTTTAAATAAAGATATTGTCTACTTGAAGAAAAAATATGCTTAAATAACTCATCTGCACATCAACACAACAATATAAATTGTATAATTATATAAATGATATGGACACTGTATTTCTGTATGATCTCTGGCATGCTATTTTAAGTCAATCTTCACGTTAAGGCAGCATAGAATCCACTATACCTTAATGCAGCGTTTAATCTGAAAGTATCTAAACATAATGAAATAAATATATGAATTTCCCAATAAATTACAAATTTAAGAAAAAAACAGAATAGAATAAAGACGAAAAATTGAAGCTATAGAAGTTGCATTTTTAAAAGCATAAGTATCAATGCGTCATTGGCAGAAATAGGGACACCCTGGGAGAAGAGTGTTTGGGCAGAGTCCATGTACATCTCGAGGTCCCAGTTTCTCTTCCTCGGTCCAGGGGAACAATCAAGATGAACAGATAAATCAAAACAAGACAAACGCTTCTTCCTTCTCTCTTTCCCTGACTCCCTGCCTCTGTGGATTCATTGCTTCCTGGACCTTTCCTTTAATAAATACATTAAGTAAATAGATATATAAATATATTTTTAAATAAAAAAAATATAATTGATCTTGTTAACAAGGGGACTAGTAGGTTAAGACATCTCTGAGAGGATTCTAAGAAAGCCATTGAAAAATACATTAATTGTAACATTAAATTTTCATGGAGTTTTTAGGAACCCCAATCTTACAGAAATTTTGCTTGCATCCCACCCAGTCCATATATCTCTAACTCTATTATGTCAGAAATAATAATTCACTTTTAGGGAAAATACTTTAAATCCATGGAAATTAAGGAAGGATAAATCTTATTTCAGCATAATACTGAAATACTAAGAATGAAATAAATCGTAAGTACTGGTTTCTGAAAAATAAAGGAGGAAAAGGGCTTTTACGAGTGTTTTATCCTTCTGAGCAAGCAGTCTAAAAGTTTTTCATACTTCAGTCTTTGTGATGCTCATCAGATTACTATGTTTTTCAAATCTATACTATGAGAAATAGATAAGCGCTTTCTGTCAGGTCCCTCCACAAACTGAACTCGTTGTATCAACCCTTAAAACTGGGTATTAATAGCTTTCTGTTCTCCAAATTTCACTGCCACATCTGACTTTCATATGGAAATCTCTTTTTCGCTCCTCACTGGATAAGGAAAATTTACATTTATGCATGAATTAAATATATATAATCTCATTACTTTTAAAGGGAACAGAAAAGGCCTAGGCACTAAATGAAATAAAAGCTGAAAGGACACCCAACTGAACATCTCTGGCTTCATAAAGGTGCCATAATTAATTTTTATCTCACTCAGAGTTATTCACTCTCAGCTTTAAGCTCTGTTGTTCATGTAATTAAGTACTTATACAAAACATAAACCTTACTGGGGCCACTAGGTCTAACATTTAAAAGGAAATTGTTGGCATTTTTGAAATCAATGGAAATTTGAACCAGAAGAAGAGGTAGAGCAGTTCTAGGATGCTGGTGCACTATCACTGAGGAACAGCACACAGAAGGGGGTCTGACATCCTGGACTTTTCACAGAACAGAAGGATTAATATGCAAATGCAAACCTACCTACTCAGCAGTAACAAAGATGAGATGACAAAAACATCCTGCTCACCTGAAATGAAATCTCTGTCTCAGCTCCCCCATGTGCTTCCTGACATGGCACAGTGAGAACAATTTAAGAATTCTTTTCACCCCTGGAGACTTTTTCTGAGGGGATGCCAGACAATTTCTTAAATGTCCCTGAAGCATTTGAAAGTTTAACAGGTGCAAAGAGGGAGCGTTTATTAAAAGAGAAGAACAATTTTGATTTTCTACAGCCAGTGAGTTTATTTCCTTTCTGTGTATGACATTAAGCCCTGACTCTTGATTAGCTCCCCTCTTTCTCACTTGGATCGCTCATCTTGTGAGTCCTGTGTCGGGACTACCATGCTGAGTGGTGTGTTCAACGTTAGTCTAGATGCGCTGTGAAGATGTGTTTTGACTGTGATGAACATTCAAATCAGCTGATTTTAAGAAAAGCTCATTCCCTTCCAGACATCCCTGCGTTCTCATCTAGCCTGCATCATCAGGAGCAAACACTGAGATCCCCTGAAATAAAAAGAATTATGTCTTCAGACTAAATGGAAAATCTGAGTTTCCTGCCTTTGTACTCAGGACCACTGTAAGGTTTTTCTGGGCTCCGCGAGGAGAAGAAGTCAATTAGACAAAAAAGCAGAATAGTCAGGGCTTTATTGGACTCTGCGCACCCGGGCTAAACTCCCAAGTCCGCAAAATGGGCCTGGGAAGTCGGTCGCTGGTACAAAGGGGAGCCCGCTCTTAAAGCAGAGGAATTTCGCGGGCTTCCCATATGGCGATTGGGGATTGGCCCTGTGAATCCAGGTGTGGGGGTCGCATCCCTTATTCTGATGTCATCCACCTTTTTCCCGGGCTTGGCAGCCTAACATCTTGGACCCATTTTTTTTCTGGAAGATGTTTTGTTTGTAGCATCAGTTATCACAGACAAAATTATCAAAGAGGGTCCAATGAAAATTCTTGAAAACAATGCTTTGATAAAGTATTGAAAAAAATTTTTTTATATTCATGTCACTTATCTTCTGTCAATGTCTCCACCTAGTTATAGCTGAAGGTATATCCACATTTACACCTACGTATATTACCAAACTGAATAAACTACTATATTTTTGAGGTATTGCAGATTGGCTGTAGAAACATGTCCTTGTTTTACATCAGTAAATACATGTTGTCCCTGACTCTTCGAATAGCTGACAGTGACTAAGTTATGATGCTCACTTGTTAATTGAATTATTATGAGATATGTGCTTCTAT